>SHCU01000672.1:197-47026 GCA_004307685.1 Ceratina australensis | reverse complement strand
GTAAGAGCCGTAACGAATATTATAGAAACGTGAAACTGTGAATTCGACAATCCGAAGGGGAGAGGATACCGGAGTGATCCGTAATGATCGTCGAAAATTTAGGAGCAATATCGTGTAATCGTAATACAGCTGTGAACATTCCTGCATGAATTTCAAGGTATATCCACACGTCTTTTCGAGGTAAATAAACGTTACTTAAAGAATTAGGAGCTACCCCTCCCAAATCGATGTAATCGAGTAGCGAGAGGCAAGAATTGACGGCAATACGGAATGGTTTGTCCTGAGATGATATACATATGAGAACGAGACGTGCGTGTTTGTGATCGTGTAGACGGTTAAGAGAGAAGAGATTCGTTGTACGTAGATCTAATCGTATCGTTAAGCACTTCGTAGACTTTCACTTCGAACGAGAACTGCCGAATTTCCCCCCACAGCTCTCATACGTACGAATTTATTTGTCGTGTCTCATTCGGATCAGAATGACTGACCTACGTAGTTCGGAAAGCGAGAATCATTAGAGCTTTAAAGGGAGTTAACATCTGATTGTAACTATGTAATTTTAGAAAGAGCTTGGCAATATCATGCGTTTCGATGGGGACGAGGGGATGACACGCGGCACAGCTTGGGACAATGATTCCATCTCGGAAGTGACGACACTCGTTGTCCGAGGCTGAACGCGTCTCTCCGTTGAGGAACGGTGAATCGCACCGGTGACTATGACACATCATAATTTTAACTTTATATGATAGGCGGGATCAATACAAAGACAAAGAAGAGGAACTAGTATATTGTACATATAGGATTGTACGACTCGGTGTACATCGAGGGTGGCGTTTATCGTCGCGAGGCGACGAGATTATCAGCGAGGGTTAAGCAATCCGGTCACATCGTCTTTGGAGCCGTGTTAGTAATAATAATAATTATTGCGCGAGGGTAAGGGAGAATGAGACCAATAAACGTTCTGGAGATGGAACAGAATCTTGGTAAGTTATCGACATATCGGAGCCTTCGTTTCGCGTACGGGATGAAGGAAGATACTCGACGACGGGTTCGCACGAATCCTCGTCTCACCGATGTTTCACACGGTACTCGACCCGAACAATCATTCGACTCGTTTCGTTCCGTGTATTTACACCAGATGAATAAACTATTGATAGCATTCGCAATATCTAGCAAGTAGGCGATGTTACCGTTACAACATTAAAAATACTATTTATATATCTTAATGTAACGCCGCGTAAGAAGTAGGTAATATCAGAGGCATAGCCATTCGTATGATAAACTGTACGTACGTTGAATTTAAACGTAACGAACATCGCTTCTCTGGAGATAAAAAGGGAAAAAAAGAACGGGGAGAGAATGATAACTCGTCACGAATTCAAACCTGACCCAGCTACACGAATCGATAACAAAAAGAGTAATTAAGGTAAAATGTTCTCTGTGTCGATAAGCGTAGAATTTTTTACTGAAATCGGGCACTTCGTTCAGATAGAGGATTCCCTAGTTCTCACTTGATAGAGCAAACAATTGAAACGAAACTGCCATCGCTCGAGCGTGACATTAGAGAGAAATGAATGAGTGATAGTTGCGTTTAGATTCATCGATGTAAGCATAATTGCTGCCTTTGGCTGTATCGTTGCCCCTATTGCTAACGAGTAACTTACTTGTATACTCATGTGATAATTTAGTATATCTCTGCGTACCTACCTGTACCTACACCGGTTCGGAAATCTCACAGCCAGTAGTGAGAGGGATTATTTATCTTACGCTGCGTTCTATTCACCCTCCGACAGGATCTGTCTAAAGCGGATCGCGTCTCGTTTCATCTCCTTATAGTTACTGAGAGCCGTAAGTATCGTTTGAACGATTTAGGATACGCTACATTCTCTCGGTACGGTTTTATCCTCCATTATTACGATCGATCGCTTGGACGATCCTAACGTTTCATGGATGTCACTTCGGTTCGTGAGCTCTACGTTAATTTCTACGATCCCAGTTAACGGGGTGAATTGGAAATCGTAATCGAATATGTTGCGACAGGTGTACGATCGACAATCACGCTTAAAACCTCGAGGCTCCCGTTGAATCTTCCCGTGTTGGTGCTATCGAGAATGGTATTGACAATGAGAAGAGAGCCGCCGTTTCATTTCGTTCGAGTACGTTCTTCGTGACGCTAATGCCACGCAGGATGCTCGCCGGCCGCTGTTGGTCGACGTTTCATTTCGCAGACATCTGTTAACGGGGTGTCAAACCGTTCGCTTTGATCGTTTTCCTGCAGAGAGCGTTAGGAGGATTCTTCGGTATTTTTGTAGATACCATTTTTCGTCCGTTTCTCCGTTGTAAATTCGCAGAGCGGAAGGGATTATACTTTCTGATTCCCGGCGCACCCGTTTGTTAACACGACGTGGAATTGAGAGGCATGTAGAGATAATCACGAAAGACTGTGGAGAGCTCACCTAGCTGTATCTTCTATTCAGGCACGGGCAATCTCTGGCTTTTTCACTGAAGCATATCATCGAACCGTTTCGTTTCCCCCGTGTTTCTCTTCGAGTAATAATTGTTGATATTAAAAAATGACGCTTCGTTTAAAGAGTTCGCGCGAGCAACGCGCTTTTGTTTCGACCGAGGACACGGGCACCGGTTAATATTCTACTTGGCGAACGATTTCGAAGAGAATCTTTAACGCGGACGATTGTCATCATTAAATAAAGTGTTAAATAAATCGATTAAGAGGATGGAAAGTCGGTGGGGAGGGGGATGGGGGTCAGAAGGATGAAGACCTGCTATTTAGGACGTGAAAAGGTTGCCTAGGCCTGCTCTACGCTATTGAACCTTAATCGTTATAGTCATAAAATTATTTTTTACTAAGAACTGTTTATAATTTTGTATCTAATCTCTGTAAATACCAAGCAGATTGTCTATGGCTAATGAAGCTTAAACAAAATCGATATAAGTAGACTATGTAAAGGGAATTATATAAATATATAAATATATATACATATAGGTATTTATATTATATATATATATATATTTTAATTAGCGATAAGACAGCGTGCGAGGAAATGTAATTAAATTTCACTTGGGGACTGGTAATATACCAATGTACAACGATCTAGAAGTTATTTGTACTATACAGGCGACAATTTAAGGGACAAATCATTAAAAACAAAAAAAGTATACATGTTACTCGATAGTCGCGTATGTGTATAGGGTAATCCACCGTGCGTACAGCTTGGGGTATGTTACCCTTAACCAGCGCTAGGTTACGCGCGCGTCCCGTAGGACGTGCCGAGAGCGAAGAGTGATCGTCCCAAGCTGTACGTATTTATTCTCAAATTCCGGACGAGGATAATTATTTTTAACTATGAGAAAACAATTGTTTCACTTCGCTAAATTTTAAGAGCGACGTATATACATAGATAACAGTGTAAAATTGCCAAGGTATATAGTATCCTTAAAATTGTTTGTCGTGCCCGATCAGCGAGAAGAGAGGCCATCTTCTTCGGCTCTGTCGAACCCGTTGATTTACCGTGGAAACGTTTACCGAGGAATTTTGGGAATAATGTTTTAGCTGTTTGGGAACCCTGTACAGTATTACAGTGTAGAATGCAACTAGTCATTTGTAACTTCACAACAGCTAAAATGCATATTTTGCGAAAGGTAATACGGTACGCGAAGAGTGTGTTGCTTTAAGTTACGTTGCAATGAGAAAGAGAAGAAGTCGCGTCCGACAGAGACAAGCGTTCCCATTATGAGTTCATAATTCATTTTTTCCGTTAGATTGGAACTCGTGCATCGTCACGGACATAATCGTCTTCAGCTGTCATGTTACTTTCTTTTCTTTGTTTCTATATCTGTCTGCTTCTGAATGCGAACTATCGTATAGACGTTATTGACGGTAATCTAAGTCTTGCGCAAGATAATTCTATTCGTAAATCTTATAGGTATGTCTCGATAAATGCGGAAATACACGTTGTAAGTTCAAGTACCCGGGAAGCACAACGATAAAACCTATTTGTATCGAAACAGTCAAACGAAATGATATTACACATTTCAATGAAAATCTGTGGTTTGATATTTTTACTTCACCTTCTCCCATCCTAATTTTCATCACAATTATATGAATTGTAATATTTTATTCTCAACTCGTTTTTTTCCCTGGTTAGTTTTATTTTAATCACGATGAAATCTGGCTAGGAGAGACCTATTTTAACGTACAATTTCAGACGCAGAGATCCTTAAACTAAATTGTATCATATTGCAATAATTTAATGCATGCTTAGGTACGACTAATATTTTGACGTACAATTTCAGACGCAGAGATTGTTAAACCATCACATTGCACTAATTTAAACGTGCAGCTGACATCTAAGGGTGACCAATCAAGATCAGCAGCCGTCCTCTTTGAAATCACGCCGAATTACTACGCGATTATCGACATCATAAACGATATACAAAATTGTAGGCGATAGCGTTTGAAATAACTTTCAGCTAATCGCTTCCGAAAGAAAATCTAAAGAAAGAAATCTAAATCTAAAGAAGTCCAGCAAGAAGAGATCGTTACGAGCTTTGCGACCTAACTCACTGATGGCACCATGGGCGTCGTCTCGCCGTGCCATCCTCCGACCGATCAGGAAGTAACATACCATGTGTTCGTAAAGTCTAATCTTTACAAACGCTACCAGGCGAAGAACTACGACTTAGTTTAAGTATTTCTGTATGTCAAATTGTATGTTGAACTGTAATAACTTGATGTAAGAGCGAATAAATGTAGATATAAGAATTTTGTTCTGATTGCTAAATAAATCAAACCAAATCTCAACATTTTTATTTTGCGATCCTTTACCAAATGACCAAGCGAGGTAATAAATGTAAATATAAGAATTTGATAGAGTTATAAAATCGTGTAGATACATTGAAAACGATATTCCTTACATTTTAACATAGATATCGTACTTTTATTCTGTCGTAGACATGGTCAAGATCTCTTTATTAATTTCTCCTCGGCGATTCCACCGCATGCGAAACTTAGGAATTAAGCTTGACGACTTTATACGTATAAACATTTATTACAATGCTCTTCGGTGTTTCGGTTTCACGAACGTTAACGTGCGTTAATTTATTACATATTCATCACGCGGTACATGTAGAGTAATAAATATTTTATTCAAATCACATTGGTCGTTACTTTAAAAAATATGTATGTACAAAAGTATTTACAGAGAAATAAATCGGTGCTCGTCACACGCGAACGTGTTTCTCGTCTATGGAAGGAGTAGATGCTTGAAGATGCACGATTTACACAGATTAAAAAGAACTGTGCTTTTACAAAATTTACAGATTGCAGACATGAATCTTTTTAATATTATTATCGCTCGATGCCGCGACAATAATTTTTATCATAACGAAAACGTGCGATCGATCACTGGGTTGTACAAACCGTAATTAAGCATTTAAATTACACGCAAGTGTATGATACCGAAAATTAGGCGAGGTCAAGCTGCCGAATCACCAGACTTCTCAATCCAGTTTTAAAACAGAGGTACGACGTAAAAATTCACGGGTAACGCGTTGAACCGAGCGATATAGTGGATGAATGTTCGTTCGCGCGACAAATTTGATATATTTCGGGCCAGGTGGTTAAAAAAAGTATCGTCCGAATTTATCCTCTGAGGGGTTTAGAATTTACGTGTTACGTCTGGTTTCTCTCCTCGACAGGAACGAGAGAACGCGTTAAGTCTATACGTAAGCGCTTCAAGGCTGAATTTTGAAATTAACAAACATCTTTTCTACACGAAAACATGTTCGTGAATATTCAAAACGCCTATTGTCATTTACACCTCGGGCAAAACCTACGTCAATAAATATATTTTCAATTATTTCCCTTACCGGCGTACTTTATAACATGTTGATAGATGAAAAATGTCTGTCGCTTATACATAAACGTTTTATGTCCTTTTTTGATTTTACCTATCGTCGAATCGCTCCAACTATCGTGTCACCACCGCGTACAATATAATATCACTTACACGGTGATACCGTTTATCACACAGATTAAAAGATATACTTTCAATAGATTGTGCATCGTTCTCGAAACGTTTTCACGTACATGATAAGAACATTTTGAATGAACGTAAAAAATGATTTGACAGCAGCGAGTTTCCAAAAGAGAATTTCCATTGTTTTACAGGAGACCGATACTTCCGCGAAGTTAGAAATTACCTGTTCGCTCGACGCGACGCTTGAAATCAGATATCTCCTCGAACGTCGTTGAGCCTGACGAAGAACATAAAACTCGATTACGTTAAGTACATTAAATTGAGGTATTCCGTGCGGTATGTCGACAGGCGATCGAATTCTCGTCGATCTCTTTGGTCTTCCAAGTTCTCTTTGGTTTCCGGGCTGCTTCTCTCACTGCGCGTTCGTCACCCATCACACATACCTTGATATCTCGCTCCCATGCTCAGCTCATTCACCGGGACCATTTAATTCAGAGAATCGATTCGAGGGAAAGAGAAATTACATATTCACGCACACATACACACAAGCACGCTCGCGCGGTCATCACTGCTTCGATCACAGACTGGTTTCCTCGACAGGATCGGTTTTCTTAAGTTGGTACCTCTCATCGATACCCACGAAATACGTCGTGACGTATCCTTTCGGTTTCACGTACGTATCCCCACGAAGGTGACACTTTACATCTTGCTGCTCGAGTACAGCCGCGGTCTCCGCCGTGACCTGCGTGAAAAGATTTGTTTAACGAGTTCGTTGCAAATTTTAGTTATCTTTAGGTATCAAGGATACCTGTATTTTTCCAGGAACACCCGTGGTGTCCATTCTCGATGCCATGTTCACAGCGTCGCCCCAAATGTCGTACAACGGCTTATGGGCGCCCACCACTCCTGCCGTCACTTCCCCGTGAGATATCCCGATTCTCAGCCTGAAACATGATCTCGTCCGATTTAGGCATTATCTGATGCAAGACATGAAAATTGGGCCCAGCGTGAACGTGTTAATATCGGCACGTCGTACCTGTAAGGCTTCGACGTGTAAAAAGATTTCTCTTTCAGCTTGTCCAAAACTGCCATCATCCTGCTGGCAAACTCAGCCATCACTTTGACCACGTTGTCCTCGTTACCGCTGAGATTCCCCTCGCCCTCTTCGCTGTGCATCGAACCGCGACGGCTCGCTTCTAATCCACAGGCCGCCATGTAGGTGGTACCTGAACAGAGTGGATCGTCGAATGATCGTTCGAAGTGTACCGGGGATACGGAGACATTTCATTTGCGTACCGGCAATTTTGATCTTCTCGATACGATTGACGAACTGCGACTCGAACAACAGTTTGTCGAACTCGCATATGATCTCGTTCAAGTCTACCAAGCTGTTGCTTTCGTCGATCGACACGTCCGTCAACGAAGCGAACATGACCGCCACGTTACTGTGGGCTTCGTGATACGGTTCGTTCTCTTGCGATCTGTTCATATTCAAGTAGAATTCCGCTGCGTAAAATTTTCGCCAAGTATAATTACGATGCCGATGCTCACACGTTCTCGTTCGCCTCCGGCAACCACTTTCACGCTTTCACACGCATACAGGGATACACGCACACTTACCAACGTGCTCCGGTAAAATGTTGCGAAGTAGAAGTTTATTCGCGTTCCTCGTGTGAAACGCTTCGTCCTGTTCTTTGGTCAATTGACGTTTCCACAGGTAGTCCAATCTGCTCAAATATTCTGCCTGTAGAATAATACGTTCGCGTGACTAATTTTTCAAGTATACGTAGAGGTCGAACGCATCGATGCGGGCTCTCGGCCACTCACCTGCCGATCGATCAGGTGCAGAGAGAACGTGAGGAACAGGACACTCAAAATGTGAGCTACTCTCGGCTCTAAGTGAGGGTTCCATCTTTCACCCGACTGTAAGCGATTACCGATTCATCAAACGAGAAAGAACAAAACGAAATGATATTCATGTACACAGCATCGATCGTCGGATACGTATCTTTTCGAATGAAAATTACCTGAAACAAGTTCGAACGGTACACCCAAACGTTCCACGAATAAAACGACACCACCGCGATGGCTATCACCAATTTCAGGATGTAATGAAGCCTCAGGAACAGAAAGCTTGTCAAAATCGCCAACGAGCAGGTCTGTGTCATTTGCTAAAAATGATTACGACGCTGTACGCTCCGTTCGGAGAGATATCGGTTCATCGCGCGCGAACTTATAACGAGATCTACAGCCTGTGCGAACAAGAAGTGGTAGTAGTACCTACTAAATATTCTTACCCATGGCGTGGTTATGCAATCGAGATTTGAGCCAGGTTCTACGACGCTGGTTGTATCGTTGCTGCTAATGCTACCACGCTGGTCCATATTCTCGCATTCGAACTGAAATCGTATTACCATCGAGTGAGCAATCAGAGATGAAGAACAACCGAACGCAGTTCCTTTTATTCAACTTACGATCATGTCGAACATGGCGCACGCTACCAGCATTATCGTTATGACCAGATAGAGGATAGTCCTGAGAAACGCGCTCCAAACAACCTGACGGTAATACGAAAATCAATGTTCAAACGATTCGAACGATTCCACGTACGGTATTCTCACCTTTATGCTAGTTTGATAAAGAAAGTACAACAATTTATTGCGAGGATGCGGCACGTCTCCCTCGTGCTCGTCATGCGGATCCTTGTGCCTGTTCCACGCGAAGTGCATCCAAGCTATGGGCATCAGTGCGATTAAAAACAACATCGACACGACGTAACTGATCGTTGTGCTCAGATGCCATCTAGAAATGAACCGACGTCGGAGAATAATAATGATATAACAATTGTGATATTCCATTCTTGCGATTCGACGATACTCACTCCGAGGAGAAGAGCGAGGGCACGAGGGAGATGAGCCCCATGAAAATTAGCACGAACACAGCCGAGCTGATGTAAAATTTAAAAAGAGGATCGGGCTCCTTTAAAAACGGTATCTCCCAACTCCACGGTTGAAACGTGATGAACAGCGGATTTATGTTCTCCCACTTGCACCATTGCCTGAAGAATCGGTGGACAAATTTATCGTGTAATCTTCTATCTTATCGAGTTTAACGCGAAGAAAAAAGGATGGAGTGTAGAATCGAACGTGAACATCGAGGAGCGAATACTCACTCCCATTTGGTGAGAGGCATTTGCTTGATCGCGTTCTCCATTTCAGCGTCCGCGGCTTTCAGCATCAGATGATAATCTCGCAAACAGGAGTCCATGAAATGTGTCCGGCGCCTGCAGGTAGTACCGGGGAACACGTCCACGTGATTGTTCATAGTAGCGGTGAGCCGCCTGCTGTTCCTCGAGCCAGCAGACGGGTTCATATTGTTAGACTGGATGCTGTAGAATCTCACATAATGCTGCTTGTTACACGCAGCCGGCGGGGGATGATCCGGTATATCGGTTATGACCGTCAAAGTGTTCTCGCTGTTCTGCAACAAGTTTCCCCTGTCAACGAACTGTAACGAACTGAAATAACGAGAAAGATTCGCGATGATCAAAGCGACGCGAACGTCTCTCACGGCCGTGGATGGGGTTAACTGTAATTAAAGTAATTTGCTGACGACGGTCTTCGGCTACGCCGCGCATGGGAAATACGCACCTGCGTGATAATTGTTGGCTCAGGCTCGGGGCTCGAGGGCGTGATCAGGTAGCTTCGGATCCCGTACTTGTTCAGGGTCTCGTCGTTCAACGTGTCCACCGGGACGCAGTCGTACTCGCTGGCGTCGATCAGATCCAACGTTTGTTGCGTAACGTGAACCTTGCCCGGCTTCCCGGTTTGCTCCATTTTATTAGCTATGACAACGTCGCGTGACCAAACGTCGTACTGCCACTTGTTAGCGCCCAGGATCCCCGATATTATATTCCCCGAGTGGACGCCTATCCTCATGTTGACGTCTACCCCGCTCTCGCGACGCACCCTCGCCCTCACGTCTTTTATAATCTTTATCATGTCGAGTCCTGTCAACGTGTGTAAAATGTACCCGGCGATTAAACACCGACGGGAACCCGAACATCGTATTATACAGATGGACAATATTTTAGAGTCATATTAAAATGGCCCAAAATGAAGAGTGACAAAATTCCAGTTGATCCTTCATTAATTAGTTATTAGCAATTCAAAATTAACTGACTTCGCGCATAGACCAGCTGTCGATGCGAGCTGGATTGCCTGATTCAGGCGCAAAAATGGGCAATTTGAAAAATTCCTGAGGCCTGAACGCAATTTTACCACTCTTCGCTTTCGTCTTATTTTGGCCTGTAGAATACGCTGCTAAAATGTAGGTTTATTGAAACGCATTTGCTTGTTTTTTACCTAGGTCCACGCAGCTCTTCGCGTGCTGAGAGTTCGGAGTCGGCACGCCGCTCACGCAGTAGTAACAGTCGCCTAAGAACTTGATGCGTAAAACGTTGTGCCTCTGCGACGCTTCGTCGAAACTGCCGAAAAGTTCGTTCAAAGTGTCGACCAACTTTCGCACGGGCAACGTGACCGTCAAGCCTGAGTAGTTGACCACGTCGGCGTACAGAATGCTCACGTCTTTGTGCGTCTCGACGCAGAGATCACTGCAAACCCGTCGGATTACACGTAACTTCACCCTTACCTGTCCAAACTCGATAATAAATTATTGTCGTAAAGACGAGTTTCACCTGCGTGGTCGCCCCTTGGGCGGAGGTTTCTTATGCTGCTCTATGAACTTGAAGATATCTCGGAAATCCTTTTTGATCTTCGCGGCTATGTGCTGCGGTAATATACTTCGCGTCAGTTGTTCCTGTAAAACGATCCTTTCTCTTTACACGCGCTCAGACGGGCTAGCAAAGATAGTTTGCGTACTTCCTGATCTTTCTCGTAATTCAGCCGCAACGTCGACTCGACGCACTTCCGCCGATCGAGAAACGACCGCCTGATGACGATCTCGTTCATAAACCTGAAGTACAGCCCCAGCGCGTTCACGCAGGCGAAGTAAATCGTGTCCGTAATAATCTGAAAAATCGATCGTACAAAAGACTCGGAGTAACACGCTGGGAACGTGTGTCAATTAAAATTGATTAGACCCGATCGACTCTCTGGTCGAGTGTTCAGCCGCTATTACGCGGAACGTTACCTTCGTGTAATACTTGGAATAATCGAACGTGTTCCTGTAACTGATCAACGTGAGCGTCGCGAGGTAGCACACCGTAGCCGTGACACCTAGTATGAAAGCGTGCAGATTCTCCGTGAGAGGTAGAAAGACGTAACAAGCCAGAAGCGCCTGGGTCGCGTACGCAGGCCTGGGCAAAAAGAGACGCAATTACATCTACGTAAACGTATTAACAACCCGCAGCAAGAAACGGTAAAACTCGCAATTAATTAAAGCTGATTCATAGCTGATAGTTAGGCCGCATAAACGCCTAATCGGATTTTCTAATTGCGAGCTCGCAGAAAGATTAGAATAAAGAACCATAAACGATTATCAGTATTAATCATCTCGAACGAATTAGGACAACCTTTTAAGCTCTCTTATCTCGGCAATATAATTTTCTAATGAAAAAAAAAAGGGGATAGGCAGTTACAATTTTCGCGTGCGATTGAAATAGGAAGCTCCTTCTCGGCGAAGTTGCTCGCGAAACTATTTAGATGAGATTGATATCGGTAAGCGGCGGTCGGCGATATTTCGTAACTGCGGTTTCCAGCGACCTGGCGAGCTACGGTGAGGACACGCCGAGCGTGTAACGTAGGATGAATTGCGAGACGCGACCCGAAGGCTACGATTTAATCATACAAATTCTCAACGTTATTCAAATGAATTTATATCATTTACGTATTATTGCGAGTAAGGAGTAGCTCGAAAATGGTTGATCAATTATTATAGAAAATTTCTTCATTCACTTATGTTTCTGTTGCCTGTTTTTTTATTTACTAGCTAAAACTTACTTCGTTTCTATAATTCACATTTTTTACCGACACGAAGCGAATATTATTGTCATTATCGTTGTTGGTAAAAATCGTTACCTTATCGGTGGTATATCGTCGGTGTACATGTAGTACATAGGGACGGCCAGGTCACCGGTCACAAGGAGCACCACGATCAAGCAGGAGAGCATCACCGACATGTAACTGTTCTTGGCGATGATCTTCGATCGGAACGAGAGCGCGATCACTGGGCAGAGCAACGCGCTGACGATGCTATAAACGACGACGTCCAGCACGCAATTCTCGATGCTGACCTGCGACGCAAAATGGTAGTAACCTTTCAGGTCAGCCGCTGCTCCCTCCCCGTGCCACCCCAATTTCAATCAGGGGAGTATTTCTAGCGATATCGGGCGTAAGTCACGCGTGTACATCATGCGGGTCTATAAATAGCAGCGAAATAGCCGGCCACCTCGTCGAACGTTGAAAATTATTATCGATTCGTGGCTCGAATAGTTACGATCCCGTGTTATTTATTTGCACCGAGGAATCTGATCGTGGGATGAGAGAAGTTAGAGGAGAGGAATGAGGTAAACGAATCAGGCAGGTGCCAACACCGATGAGAAGTAGAATGAAAGGGGTTCAAGCCTCACGAGTCAGGTTGTTGAATTTATTCACAAGAGGGAACTTATGTTTAACACTATATTAATATATAACATCCTACCAGAAATAGTGTTCAACATTATTCCTACCATTTAACACTAGATTGCCCAAGGAAGTCATTTGGACTGCTTCTTAGTTTCAATTAGAAAAATAATTATGTATGCAATAATAAAATTTCTTAGAAATTTTTTAATGTATATAAAAATATAGGAAAATATTACAAATTAATTTTAAATAAATTTCTTTTCATATTAGTTATTCCCCTACAATGAAGTCATTTTGACTGCTTTTGGGCAATATAAGTTTATACAAAGTTTCAGTCTTTCTAGTGTTAAAAACGCTCATTTGACCGGTCCTGATAGGAATAGTGTTAACTCTGTATGAAATAGTATGGATGATGAAATTGTTGGGATTAGAGATGAGGGGATTTTCCGGGACATCAAGCCATCAGACAGCCGTAGAACATAATCAGACAAGAGAGGGATGCGAGAAGTTAAACGAGAGGAATGGCCAGAGGCAAACGAATTAGGCAGGGGCCAACACCGATGAGAAGTAGAATGAAAGGGGTTCAAGCCTCACAAATCAGGTTGTTGAATTTATTCATAAGAGGGAACTTATGTTTAACACTATTCCTACTATTTAAAAACGGTCGTTTGACCGGTCCTGGTAGGAATAGTATCAGTTCTGTATGGAACAGTATGCATGTTGAAATTGTTGAGATTAGAGATGAGGGGATTTTCCGGAACATCAACATTGAAGCCATCAGATAGCCGTACAACGTCATCAGACAAGAGAGGGATGCGAGCAACCTCGTACTGATCAGATTTAGATAACCAGGAACATGCAGAATGAATCTTATAATTTTGTTTTCGACCCGCTAAACGTCTTTGTAAAAAAGTTATTCGCGAAAGGAAACTTCAATTGGATATGGATGCGTACCGTGGTGGACGTTACACGCATTGTCACGCGCTTACCATTGTTACCAGAATCAAGCAATACGTGGTTCCAAGGGCCAACTGCAAAAGTCCGAACAGCGAGAGATAACCATACTGAAGCCTCCTCTGGTACACCGTAAACAGCTTCTCTAGGCTCTTGTATTTGAACTGTTTCTGCGAAAGTGAAAGCCCGCGTACAGATTATGTATTCCGGCGTGTGAGCACCGAGTCGGTGTGTTTGAACTTTCTACCGGAATCACCGCGATCATCGCAACGATACTTCGATATCGACGTTTGTATCGGAGATTATTCCGAATTTTTTACCAGACGAAACTAGATCGTTCGACGATCTTGTTTTCAATATTATATTTTAGGTCGCGTTACACTTAATGCTGTAACTGACAACTGACCGGTGATTAGTATCGCGAGTTAAACCCGACGCGTTCTTCATTCTACTTTCACTCCAGGAGGCTATTTGAATTTCACAACGAGCGCGTCTCACGAATTTTCAATTCGCAAATAACGATGAGGAATGAATATCGGATTTTCAATTATATTGAACACGAGGGCGTCAGCGGTCCTTCTGCCAGGCAATTTTTCAAGATTTTCATTCGTAACGACCCACGCTTTAAAGATTAAACAAAAATCGTTTAAGACGGTATGCATTAGACGAAAGCATTAAAAACAATGATGCATTCTGAATTCATTCAGATTTTCATTCATAACGACCCACACTTTAAGAATTAAAAGAAATTAAAAGAAAAAATTTAAAACGGTATGCATTAGACGACAAAGAAATAAATTTAATTTCCAAGGAATTATTTCAACAAACACAAGATCGAACATATTTGAGAAGTCCAAATGGCCTGAACGGTAGATGCAGCGGGGGTCGTGTATGCCCCAGTGTATGCACGAAACGTGTTAGTTAAGACGTACGTTTCTGTACCTTGTTTCCTGATGTCAAAGATCGTAACACCAAGTGATATCAATAAAACGCGTAGAGACTACCGTCACCTTGAACAAGTATTATCCCGCGGCCGTATAATCAGACGAACTCTCGTAAAATCGTAGCGAAAAAATTTGTCCACATTACCTACGATGGGATCATACAGAGATGCGAGAGCATCGCGTAGAATTCACTTGAACGATCGGTTGGGGGGTTGGGGGAAACGCGATTAACTGTTTCCCAATCACATCAGGCACATTTTTCTCACCGGAGATACGTATACTTCTTTTTCACTGTTATCTAATCCTACTACTCGAGCACTTCTCGAGTTTCGACGCGACGAGTAATATAGTTCGATCAATTGGAGGAACGATTATCCCGCAGGACTGGACTGTTCGAAGGAGACACGACGAGTCACGAGCAGGTGTATCCCCGGCAGACATCACCGGCTGTCTGATCGGCGTGCCACACGCACCACGCGATGCCCGATCGGTGAATTATGCGTGCCGTGATGAAGAAGAAGCAGGATAAAAATCGGGCCGAGCTGGAGCGCAGCCGCGCGCCTCCTCCACTTTTCCACGATTTTTCCCTACCGCGGTAGAAGCAACCGTCGGCTGCTGCTCTTCGTTCTACGCGCGTCCCATCCGACGCCGGAAAGGAACAACCATCGTTTCCACATTTTCCAGCGCGTCGCGCGTGCGTTTCTCGCATCGCGGCGAACCTTTCGTTCGGTCCGGCGAATATTGATCTTGAATCCCCCGAACCTCTCGGGCCCGGACTCCCCACGACTCCATATCTTTTTCTCGTTCTATACCGCTATCAGATGGATGCAGAAATATTAACACTTTAACGACCGCGCGTCTACGCAGTCAAACGTAGTATTTTTGAGTCTCACACACACGTTGTGTGAGCCGTCGTTAACGGTCGTTCCGGGTATCACGCATACGTTGTGTGATTTAACACTAAACCTACCATGGCCCTTCTTAAATTCGGCAATTAAAGTAAAGCACGAATGGTTTTATCGTATTGCTAAACTTAATTTGATGTCAAACTAGAATATCAATGCCAATATTGAATAGCATTCAAATATGTTGAGTTTCAGTTATAATGATTTCCTTCTTTCACTTAAAGTATAGAGGGCTGTTACATGTGTGTGCGTCATGACTCTATGCGTGTACATGGCGTGAGAGAACGTGCAATGATTACGAGAGAACGTTTAATTTAATTTTCATTCATAAAATGTATACATGTATAATATAACATAAAGTTAAGGTGATGGTTACTTAAAGATTCTCTTTATACATAAATATAAGAGTTAATATAATAAATAGTCTCCGTAAGTATGTACAATTGTCTAATCATATCCCATAATAAGAAAATGTAAAAAATGTCGATGTAGTATACTTGTCTGTAAAATCTGACGGTAGGTTTAGCGTTAATTGTGACACGGGCAACACAATAGATAATGAAGATCAACAAGTGAATAGGCCTGAAATGCATCAGTTAATTGCTGACCCAAAAATAAGTCCAGGAGAAAATAGATGAAGTAGGCAGAAATGAGCCGGACGTCACCTCGATTGTTCTTGGAATAATCGGCAAGTAAACCGTTAAGAGTACTGAGAAATTAAGTCGAGGGGAACCAGGCAATTATTGGGTCGTTAAGTATGAAATGTCCGATTACCTACAGCCTCAAGTTTGATAAATCGGACGTTTCATACTTAACCCGTTGAGCTCTGAACGATTCTGGACGTTGGCTATTTCAAGAGAGAACTTCAGGAAAACGTGCGAGTCTCAAAAAGTGGCGCTAGAATAACTTAAATAAAATTAAATGTCTGATGTATTTCAATGAGAAGCATGCTAGAATTCCAATGTCCCATGAGAGGGGACAACGGAGTGCAAAGGGTTCCTAATACCTAATATTATGAAAACTGGTGCGAATTTCGAAGAGACACACTGCGACAGTATCTTCGTGCATCGTACATTTGCGTGAATTTATCTTTCGTACGTCCGGACAGAGAATCGAAGTTACGTGAAGGATCGAGAGATCGGTGAATACATATTTAGCATTATTGTAACCGCGGGACTAGAAGTTTCGATAACAGCTGACGCCGATAACCGGTGCAAAATGTTTTGGAACCTTTCGGAAGAGATAAGGATGTTTAGAAAAAATTCTGTTCTTGGTATAATCGAACGTCGCCGAAGCGAGAAGCGGTGATAAAAGAAAGGTTTTTCATCGATCACCGCTCTCCGATGCACTCCGAATCGCTGTCGCGCGTCGTTAGATCGTGAAATCAAGAGACGCCGTCCACAGGTAAATGAAACGCTTCTGCGACTCGGTTATCAAACGCACTCGACGTTCTGGCAAACAGAGACGACGATTCGCGGCATTGGGAAAAATGTAACTTTTCCGTGTAATCCAAACGTCGGAGGAGAAAAAACTCTGATATAACATCGTACTGCTCTTCAGGAGTTATGGCGTAAGCAACTGCATACCTACGTACGCGAAGTTATCAAGATGCGACAGATACGAAGAACTCGGTGATAATCAATTGCAATTCCACGGAAATGATCGGCTACGCTCAACAGATAGCGATTTACTGCCCGCGTCGAGCCTCTAACGCCTCTCTCGTGTCCATCCTAACGTCCTTCTTTTACTATTTAATTATCATCATCGTTCGCCCCGGCCGCTAACGTTACGCAAAAAAACGTGTGAAACGCTACTACATACACATGTTTATCTATGATTAGAATGATCGACGAAAGTGAGCTGAATTATCTTGCAGCCGAAGTACACAACCGTTTGAAGCTCAACTATGTTGACTCTTTATTTGAATATATATTTATTATTATTGATACACGTTGAACAGAGGATATTAAAATACGGCCGGTAGCAGTCAATCTCCTAGATATCAATGAGAAATCGTTTCGATTCGCTGCCTAATTATTCGAATAAACGTAACGTCTCGTAATTAATTCCGGTGACAAGCAACAACTTGCCAATATAATAGAAATCGTCATTAATCATCGTAGGTATATACAGTCTGACAGATTGACGACGACGAACAGAGGCAACACTCTAGACGCCTACGCGAGCATCGGAGGAACGTTGAACTTACTCGTAGGCTGGTCCATGTCCACTCGTCAAGATTGTTCGGCGAGACGACCCGGCCATGGTTGGCCTGGTGCAGCGAGCTCAACGACGAACGAGTGACCAGTTCCACGTCCATTTTCCCCGAGCAACGCGAATCTCGGGCCGATTGATCAACAACGGCCGATGACCACGACGACGACGGTGACAAACCACGGCGATGATCTCACGTTTGCCCGACGACGATCGCCACCCATCGCGGCTACGATCCACGGCCAGACTGATCCATGGATGAAAATGAGTCAACCCGGCTGGCTAGCCGCTCCGAACCACTACTACCGTTGCCAAGCCTACACGGTTTTATCGTGATAAGGGAAACGGGCCACTCTAAATGTTCTCTTCTCCCCCCTTCGGCCATACGCTGCCCCTCGATCGCCGCGAACACGTTTGTCCGGTAAAAGCACGGCTACGCTTTCCCGAGATGCACGCAGCTGCCACCCGCTGATTCGTAATCGGATTCCTCCGGGAGCCGATTTTTCTTTCGACGACCTTCGCTCGTTGCACGCTGGAAACAAAACGAGTTTATCGAGATGATTAACTTGTTTCGTTCAGCGAGAATTCTCTACGACGAGGACATCGAGTGCGATCCGGTATTCACTGTTGCCGGAAATAACGCACGTGCACTTACGAATCGAACCGGCGGCGTAGATAAACGTGAACAAACTTTGATCCGCGATTATTACTAAATATAGTATGATCGATCGAAAATATAAATCCTTGAACTGGATACTCGCGAGCAGAAGCGTCGAGCGCACGCGGAAGTATCGACTGATGGAGGAGAATTATGCGAGACGGCTGGTAAAAACGAACCGCGATTACTAAGAGCACGCGGCGATTAATGTATCAAGCTGATATAATTACAACGTCGGAGTCGACGAATAATAGTTGCACGTGCGGAAAATCGTGTGCGCGGCTCGTGAAGATCTATCCAGGCTTTTTGAATCTCGCGGGCAAAATACTATGACACAATTCGCTGCGATCTCTATTATATTGCTTAATGGACATAATTTTGTTTGCGCGAATGCAAACGAGTCGATGATCAAGATGTACCCACCGGTATTTACGAGTATAAGCACAGCCGACTTTAGCCATGCTGGGAGACTTGGCAACGCAGCAATGGCGAACTTGGGAGTCTTACTTTCTGAAATGACAGATTTCTACCCCGTATTACAATTACTGTCTTTTTTAACATATAATTATGTTGATTTATAATATTTCATATCGATTATGTACAAGAAATATATAAAATTGATAACTGTGGCAGACAGAAATAATACGAATATCTCCGGTGTTAATATATGCGTTATAAAGTTTCTGGAGCCTCGGAAGAGTTAAGTGTTGCGACTCGTTATACGTGAAATATTTCCTGGATTTTGAAGAAGATTCAAGTATCCGGGATTGTAGTGTACTCGGTGCATCTGTTAGAAACATATAAAAGTGAATAAAACTATATAGGATTGTAAATAACGTTAAAATTAACGAAATTATGATATGATGTCAAGCTTTCTAGAAGTATTTCATTCTCAGCATCGCGAAGTCTAGAGCCGGCTCTTGTATAAGTGTCTGACATTATTGGAAACGTGGAACGCAACTCGTACACTTATTTAATCGCTTTTCATCGAAGCATCGACGACCGGCTGATAATCTTGTTAAGATTAACAATCGGCTGAATCACGCGATTAATCGTTTCCCGCGAGCAATCACCTGAAGGAAAAAAAGGCACAGGTACTTTGTAACAAGGTGAAAAAGTATTGCGCCTCTCGACGTGCAACTGATTTAGTCCGTTCGTTCGTCTTGCCATTATTAGCGAGAATCGATCGTTAATTATCGACGACGACCGAACTGCGTTTATTCGTGCGGCGTGTGACGATAAAACACGTGATGAAACAAAGGGAAACGCGTGCTGCCGCCGCATAATCGCAAGGCTTCTGTTTCTTTTTTTTGAAATTAGCATCGCGTTAGATACATGTTAATCGTTAGTTACATTGATATGCCAGCCGTTTGTTGTAATTCGTTTGAACTTTACCTTCCCTCGCTGGATCAGATCGTTTCCGTGAAACTTCCGATTGTTTGGACGAATTCACCACCGAGCTGCGTTGAGCCGCCGCGCGCAATAAGCTACTTTCGTCTGACGAAAACTTTCCACCCGGCGATATCTCCATGGAACATGGTATAAGCTCGATAGAGTCGGGCCATGGACATGGGTCGTACACCTACGGCTCCTTTTCGATTCGAGTCATGGTAGAAATCTCAAGGACGCGCGCCAGCATCAGTCACTCCGCGATACGCGTACATCCACGCGGTGTCCGAAAAACTCAGCCTGTTCTAATTGCCTTCGGCATCGGTTTATCAAGCGTAACCAGTTTCGATCGTAACGATCGATCGTCAGTGTATGCGCCCATTCGTATAGATGAGCACTCGTAGATCTCGTCGCTATTCACGTTTCCATGCTTGTTGTATTAGGACTTGTAGAATTGATTCGTAGACTTCAACATGGGAAGATGATCATTTTAATGAAGTATACAAATTTTAGTAATGATCACTTTCGACATCCGCCCATCGATTTTAGCTTGATAAATTTCGAGAAAATTTGTAGTACTACTCGTTAGACTCCGACGATTGAAGAGAGCATAATGAGTGTATCGGCACACCGTGTATGCGGACACGTGTTGTAAACCTGTGGGTCTCACGTCTGATCGGCGATGACTAACTTCTCTACCCGGCTCAATGACACGCGGGAACGTGTCCTTGGTAACGTTTTATAACTTCCGTCGTCTTGCTGTCGGAAGGTCGTCGTCGCTCGAGCAACTCGATGAAGAGGGAGAACGAAGCATCACCTGTAGAGATGGCCAGAATTGCTACTTTCGGGTCGCTCGTGATTTGATCGCGCGAATAATCACGGTGATCGTGATTTTCGTGATCACTTCTCATTCGTAAAGAAAAGAGAAGATGGCGTCGGTTCGTGTACCACGATATCCGTACTTACTGGTACCTAATGATCTAATATTTCAAATAATCGCTGATTCTTACGGTAGAAACAATTAATATTGTTACTAAAATTAAATATTAAGGACGTGATAATGAAACATATACATTTGATAGCATTATTACAAAGCAATCGTTTAAATGTAATATGTAATGCAACATATGAGTCCATAATTATGAGAATAGTCTAATCGTAATCACGACTTGTGATCGTGATATTATGATCACCGTGAAAAATCACGGTTAGTGATTTTCGACGCCATCTCTAATCACTTGCTGTCCTCTGAAATAATATTCTAAACAGATATTCTCTAAAAGTGCGATGCACCTTGCGGTAAACGATGATCTACCCATTCGAATATTGAAATATTCTAACCGGATCATCGACTCTTTTTCTTCCTTTTCAGATGGATAGTTAAAATGTTTACTTTTATCACCAATAGATTTAGTTAATCACGCGAATTTCCATTGATTTATTTTTTGCGAATGACACGAATGATGTATTATATTATAATATTCTCTTCCAAATGTATAACGTCTTTTTCTCTTGAACAAACACTGCGCGAATGGTCATCCGGCTGTCGATACTTCGAATTTACATAATATCGCTGCCACATCAACGATTATGGCTTAATCGTCTCACGGACGGAAATCGAGCGCGCGTTGGAACGATGAATGCCTAATTATCTTCTTGAACTAAAAGAAAAATGACAGCCCGCTAACTCGTCTATTTTAGATTGAAAGAATTGATATATATGATATAAATAATGAAGGTTCGATATTTCAGGGCCCTGGGAGTCTGAGACGAGTTAACCGAGTGAGCAATGATACTAAAGGCGATTGTAAAAAAAAAGTAGCACAATAATTTTATTTCTCAAATGATACATTCATGTTCGATACACGATGGTTCATGCTTGACGGTCTCCGGTTACAAATGAACACGATGTCTAGATCGACGCATATATCCGAATATAACGTGCCTATCTCTTAAGCCTAGGTTTTAACAGTACGTATAATATCCAATAATAAAACCGGTGATTTTTTCCTGATTTTACAATAAATTAATTCGTTCGTCGATATTGATTGGAGCAATTCGATTTTAAAACATTCGACAAATTGAATATTACGTATTCGCGTTTCTTAAAAAACTGTAAAAAGCTGGATGGACTAGAATTTAAAATAGAGATTGTCCAATCAATACACGTATGCATATACAATATATATATATATATGTGTGTGTGTACAGCTTCGGACAATCATTCTGAACCCATGCTTATGTGTGAGTACCCTAGCGGGACAATATTCACAAGTAGTAAGAAATCTTTTCGTTTACGTTTCAGTGCTCCGGGCTTAAGCATCGGTAGCATCATCATATGCCGTAACATAAATGAATAGATTTCTTACTACTTGTGAATATTGTCCCTCTAGGGAACTCACACATAAGCGTGGGTTCAGGATAATTGTCCGAAGCTGTACATCCATATGATACGTATTCTGGTGTGAAACTCGTGCATGTAGGAAGTCTGAAACAAGATCCCACTTGAACCATAAACTTTGAAAGTGGCCTAAATTATCTTCCAAAAAGATTAAGCTAGATATTTTAACATTTCTAATAATACTTTAACAATTGTTATTATTTTAGTGAAATTACAAATTTGACTCTTTTAGAAACATTTAAATAGCATGACACGTTAACATCTAACACGTACATTTTTAATTTTATTGAAACTTAAACTCTTGAATATCTCAATTCAAGTATAAATGGGGTTAGGCCACATTCAAAATAAACGGCTCGCTTATTACTGATCATTTCTGTTTCGAGTAATTGCACTTTCTCCGACTGTTCGATATCGTACAAGCACAACGAGGAAAAATAACTCTCACAATCGTGAATACGTACGCATCCATATAAATGAAGTAAAGTTTAATTGTCTTGATCCGTACTGAAAATGTTCATTTATTTGATTCAACGTGAAAACGAGAGATGTATCATCTTCTAACAAGAATACCGCGCTTGTCCGCGTCAATTCCTCGCGATATTAAATACGGCTCGTTCCCATCGAGCGTCAGGCGACAACACCTACGCGAACATACGTCGAATGTTTTCCGTGACGTCCGGTGGAAGCTCGGCGTATACGGCGCACCATTCGTTTGGAAAATCTCGTAAAGCGGACTTGACGAACTCCATCACGTAGCCTTTTGACTCTGCATAAAAACACGTGAATCATAACAAAAGCTATTTCTCTTTTAATTACATTAAGTAACAAGAGATCGTACCGTCGTCAGAAGTTTTATTCTCGTGTAACACGCTGACCGCAACCTTAAGCAACATATTCATGTGTTGCTTTAGAATAGGATGACCAGCTTGATACAGCGTTAACACGCTTTTGAACACCGCCTTATTTTCCTCGAAATCCTCCTTCAACGGCAGCTGTTCGACGAAGACCGGGAACACTTGTTCGAGTGGTATTCCCGAGTAATTAGTGATTATAAGCCGGGCAATGGCTCCGGCTATGTTGTCACGAATTCCTGTATGGGACACTTTACAAACCAAAGCGGATAACACGTTTAAAATATCCTCATAATGACTATTACATAAATGTTAAGGAAAATGCGATGATTAAGTAGCGGTCATGTGCACGTCTGTGACACCGAAAGGATACGGGTAAACCGTTTCTTTCCCGTGTAACACCAATTCGCCGAGACCGAAGATCGCATTGTTGCAAACCTCATCGCTCGAATCTTGCGAAAGTTTCAAAAACATGGGTAGAAGCTGGTAAACGAAAGCAGCTACCCTGTGCCTGAGTCCCGAGAGACACTCGGAGATCGTGCCAACCGCGAAAGATCGTTGAGCTTCAGATTTGTTTTTTTTCTGAAAATATTGTTCTGTCGTGAAGTCACGTTCACAATCGGACATGTACAGCGAAACGTAACCGTACCAGCCTTTCCAAGAGCATCGGCAGTGCGGTCTGAAAGCAGCGCTCGAAGTCTTCCGGTTCAACCAGTTTTCCAAACGTGGACAGTAACTCTCCCGCGCACTCAACCAGGAGTTCGTCTTGTTCAGCCTCAGCATCCAAGTCTTCGACCTCTTCGGCGAATTGACACGCGGTTGAGCCTACAGGCAAAATTCTACTTGTACAAACAACCACTCGATGATCGGGAAGATGATTTTCATTATTACCTGACATGATGTGAATGATACAATTGATGATAGCCTCTTTATGACCTTCTCCGATTAGGACATCCGATTTTACGTCCTTCAGAAGTTTCGTATAAGCATCTAGACCGCACATAGCGACCGTCCGTTCGGAGCTCAAATTTATCAATTCGGACAACTTAGGAACAAGCATAGAGAGGGCTTTCATTAGCGCTTGTTTACCCTCGCTGGTATTAATTTTTGTAAAGTTGATGCAAAATTGTACGAGGGCATCGATCGCAGCTTTACAAATGTCTTCTTGCGGGTAATTGATGACTTTGAAAGTTTCCTCGTAAGATTTTTCAAGGTACGGCAGGAATGCCTCTCTGAAATGAAAATGAGAAACTGGATCGTTAAGAGCAATCGCTTGAAATACAGTGAGGAGCAAAAGCGAACACACATGCGGTATTTTTACAAAAATATTTTTACAAAGTTTACCCGGTATGTTCTGCGATTTCTTTTAATGCGAGAATCGCTTCCTCCTTCTCGTCGATGTACGCATTCTCAACGCTGTAACCCGCCAAGTCGTCGTCGTTGTCGTCCTCGTTATCGGTATTCTCGATATCCTCTTCGTCGTTCTCATTGTCACTGATGTCCTCGTACACGGGAAAAGCATGGGTTTCGTCTTCTACAAAATGAGGCTGTGAAAGAGACAAAATAATGGAAATGTAAATGAAATTGTCTGATCGATCTGACCTGACGCTACTACTAGTAGCCTGTAAACTATACTCACCACAATGCCTTCCGAGCTTTGTACGCTCGACAGCAGATACTCAATAATTTCTGGCAACGCGCCCGCCATTTTCTCTTTCATTATAGTACTAATCGAAGCGAACAATCCGTAAATCGATCTCTTCAAATCCGGATCATCCGTTTCTTTTAAAAGTTTTATTCCAAACTCGAGCGATCTGTCCGCCAACGGTGCGAAATTCGTATCACCTATTGACCCTGCCAGTACCCCGAGAGTATCTACAATATCGTTCTTCCGTTAGCAAGATCCGGAAAAATACATGAATTATTTAGAGTATTTGCGGCACGAACCAACTGCTTGCACTTGAAGACACATGGTCTCGTCGGTTTGCTTCTCCGATAGATAACCGTTAAGAATGGCGACGACTTTCTCGAAATATGGTAACATATGTTCTTTACTCGCCATGGCGGCCGAGGCTATGGCGCTCAGGCAGAGCTCTTTAACGTGAACGGTAGTATTCGAATTTAGGATTTCAAAAAGTTTCTCCATCAGAGTCGGCAGATATGGCAACAGGTTCTCGTTCAAGTTCTCGCAGAACACGACCAGCGCATAAAATATGCGATCGACGAAAGGCGGCTCCTTCTTGTCCGGTTTAACGTACGTGCATATCTGACCGAGATACTGAAATAATATCGGTAACAGTTCAGATGAATACTGGGAGATGTCCGGCTGCAAGTGTTCGGAGAACTGTCCAAGGGCGAAAAGGGCAGCGTTTCGTACTACAGGATCAGAATCGCCGATCCCTTGACAGGTACACCGTAGGAAGGATTCGAGATACTTGGTACGGATATATTCTGAACAACCTTCGGCCAGCACCGCCATCGATAAGTACGACGCTTTCTTCGCGTACACGTCGGTCCCTTGCAAGCTGGGTTCTATGTATCGCAACTGCGACGAGAACAAACCGAGTATTAGATTCATCGTTCCACAACTAACTCCATCGACTGCTAAAGATGTCGAGATCACTCACGTACCAATTGGGGAATTAATTTCTCTGGGGGCAAATTAAGGGCGAGCAAATCTAGCGTCTGGGTAGCGCAAGTTACAGGCGTATTGTCTTCGTTATCACCAGTGAAATATACTTCGTCACCGTCGTCCTCCTCGGGTTTCGTGGACATCAGGACGAACAACAGATCTATCAATTGTCAGATTTCATGTCTTTAGAAGCGGATATCATAACACATTCAACTTGTTGTTAGCATGTTACCTAAAATCGGTTCAACAAGCTTATGTTTGATCATGGCTTTTTTCTTCGTTCGCGCCAACCAGCCGATGAAATTAACCGCTTTCACTCTAAGGGCGTCGTCCAACGATTTGTTCGAGGCAATGGCAATGCACATGTTCACCAGAGGTTTAACATGAGGAGTTATCACAGCGATCTCATTCTCGCACAATTCGTCTAACAATTCGTAACATATAATTGCTTTATCCTCATCGGTCGTAGTAAGAGCTTGAATCACTGCCATTACTTGCGGCATCATCTGATGATAAGCATTCACCATCTAAACAAATGATTATCATTAAGATACATGCTTATCCATTGTAAATACGTCTCCTTAATCGCTACACCTGACTTACCATCTGATTACCTTTAACCAAGGGAACAAGATTCTGCAACGTTTTCAAAATGTAATACGCTACTGGGCTTCCTAAATCTTGTAAACTATTTAACGTCTGCCCTAGGAGAACAGCAAGCGACGCGGCATGCGCGTTGTATGCGTCAGGGGCAACGTCGGTCATGACCGACAAAGTATAAATTCCTAACTGCAATAAAATTACTTGCTAGAATCTATTGGTTAACCGACACGAAACAATGTAAAAAGCGTTTCATAGTTTCTATACCTCTTTGTCTGCTAAATTTTCACTGGTAACCAAGTGCTGTATGAACTGTAAAACTTCTGGCCATCCGTTATTTCCTATCTCATGCTTCACGATCACACCTATCAGCTGGGCAATCGCATTCTTCACATATTTCTCTGGCTCGTGACTCAAAGCCTAAGAAATTATAAGGTGATCTTACACACTGTCGATAATTCTGAAAGTAATATCGTCTACCTGCAAAATTAATATCTTGAATTCATTGCGTACAGGTTGCGGTAGCTTGAGCCAATGTCTCCCTTTGCTATACCGCTTTCTAAGTAGCACAGCTGCGTATTGCCTTATCTAAATATAAAATACACACGTGTCGTTACACAGTAATTACGATAGACACAGAGCATACGCTATGGAAAGATACCTGAGAATTTGACGACGATACGATCAGCTGACATAATGCTGCTGTACACTGTGGGTCTTTGAAAGCTTCTCTGAGTTCGGCTGTTCCCTGCAAAAACGTTGCATCAATAGAAAATATTTGAGCCTTGTGAGAGGTAAAAGTATCAAAGGAACGATCGGAAGTTGAAAAGAATTGATATGCTAATTACATAAATAGAATTTCGATACGTAAAGACGGAGTCTCTAGCCAATGGTACAACGCAGAGCGTATAAATCAACTTTGATTCGATCTTCGAAGTGGTTAGGGAAGAAACACGTGTTTCGAACTTGATCAAATTCGCTCGTATTATTAGCTGTCAGCTGTTTAAGAAATACCTGTTGTATCAATTCGTTATCAGCCACGAGTAACTTCGCCAGTATTCCCTCCATCGTTAACGTGGTACAATAAATAAAATATCTATTTAACAATATCTTCCAACACAGTATACACGCACGCACAGTAGCGTTCAACGGTGTCGTACGCGACGTATCTCGACCATCGCGGCGCCGCTCGTTGAGGATCAATTAAACTCACGATCAGATGTCACCCACAGCGCCGACGGAGGGGAATCATCGGAGAGTGAGCTGGTCTAATGGGATTTGCCGCGTCAGGAGAATCGTGATCTCTGTTGTTACATTTGTAGGACGGGGATCTACTCTGCAGGTTCAGGGCGTACTGAATAATCACACAGGTGTTTCGCTCAAGGAACTTTTATTCCGCGCCCGGTCTCTGGGAGGTCCATCAACGAAGTGGACGAGTCTCGCGCAGAATTGCCAGATCTGGGACGGGAGCCATCGAAATCAGCCCCTCCACCAGACGCACACTATCACACAATGCGTGCTCCGTGCAGTGCTGAGAGATTTGAGGAATTTCCCGCAGCGTCGCCAGTTGCGGAATAGTGAACTAGTGGTTCGATGAGAGATCCGAGGAACTTTTCCTCGACTTCAGAATCAAAGAATACAGATGAAGGGAGGCGAAGATTTTAAAAGATTAGAATCTATACGTATGTAAATGTATGATTGATACAATCTGATTAATAAATGAATTGAGAACGATTAATGGAAAGTAATTCATTTTTACGGTCCTTAACCGAATGATCGATTCCACGTCTCCTCTTGGTAATGCATCCGAAATTTTCGGACGAAGAAATGCAAATGATAAATGAAAGGAAGGATCGCAAAATAAAAATACAGAGATTTATTTTCATTCATTTATTAATGAAAGTTAAATTCGATTTCATTATTACAATGAAACATACAATTTTAAATACAGAAGTTCTTAGACTAAGTAGTAGTTCTTCGCCTGGTAGCATTTGCAAAGTCTAATCTTTGCAAATGCTACCAGCCCAGGTCTCACCACGTGGAGGTGACTAAGTAATAAATGAATGGAGGTCGTTTGTTTCAGGAAAATGTTATTCGATAAGCGTTAATTTATTCGATAGACGCGCGGGAAAGTCAATTGATATCGTTGATAACAGGTTCGGTGTTACGCGTGAAGATGGCAGCAGCCACGGCTGCGGCGTATTCGAGTCGGCGATCGACAAGGTTGTGTCATCCATGATGGCCGAGACAGTTTTCGTGAATTCGAGCACGGTGTCGTGAGTACGAGTTCTCTTTGTCGCACGTTTAGCACAGCTATCGAGGCCCATCCGCAGGAGAAAGTGATCCCTGGAAGAATGACGGACAGTCCAGCGGCACTCGTAAGTGTTGTCACTGTCTATTAAACTTTTTAGAGCCGTCCGTTTCCCGACCTTCGTTGGCTAATGGATCGGTTAACGTCGAGAAGAACATGCGCGCATCTAGGGCTTCAGCCGTGTTCACTTACGGGCGAACCAAGCAAACACGAGCCCGCGGCTGCTCGGCTGCACGCGTGTCTCGACGCCGTTTTACTTTTACGCCCAGCCACCGATTGCAATCGGTGAGAGCCCTCGGAAAGAACTATCACGCGACGTGCAGTTCACGTCCGACACGGCATAACGCGCAAACGCAGAACAGAGGTTCGTTGCCCGTTCGTGTTTGACGTCACTCATGCCGTTAGCGGCTGTCACCTGTTTCTGTTGACCTGTTGACGTCACGGGTAGCCGTGACGTGGAACGATCGTTCGTAATATGGTAACGCCGACAGGTTCTCGCTCAATATTTATATTTGTTATTAACCCGTTAACCGAGCGGGTTATTAACATGTTATCTGGTTATTCAATTTCTTGCTTTTCGTTTCTCTCGTAGCTTATTTTTTATGTACAAAAATTTTTTACCTNGTTATCTGGTTATTCAATTTCTTGCTTTTCGTTTCTCTCATAGCTTATTTTTTATGTACAAAAATTTTTTACCTACCTTACGTACGTATACTTCATGTCATTTGACATGAAGTTTATGTAAGGAACAAAGGAATTCGGAAGCATAGGAGAGATATATTCCAGATGTCCAGCCATTTGGGGCCGAACGCCTTGTAGTATAATCACTGCTTTGGCCCTGCCTTTTGGAGAAGGGCTTCCCAGGGAATAGCACTCGAAGAAAAGTTGCGAAAAGATAAAGGGAGGTGCTACAAGACCCACTTCCCCCCTACAGGCCTATCGGCATGTGGAGATTGGCCCAACGTCTAATCAAGGAGGCCGAAAGCCCAACCGTAGCTTTTCCTGATAGGTAGGCATGGCTCTCCACGTGCCAGACACTTCGTCGCGAGACTCTTCGGACAGAGACCCGCATGACGCCGAAAAACCGGAGTTATCACATTCAGGCGAAACGGTGCCAGCGGTCTCTAAGACCCGGCAAAGCGGGCTCCGACGGTCCACGCACGTTGCGTGTGCTAACAGCCCGTGTCTGTGTCGATGGGCCTGCGAAATGGGCCTCTCCGCCTGCACGCTGGTACCAGGTACCCCTACAGGTCTAGAGTTTGGTCAGGGTTTTGGGAACGCGTGGGCCTCACTTCTCCGTGAACGAAAGCCGCACAAGTATCTTCTTCTTCCAGGGTTTCTCTTCAGAGTGAATAACTTGGGTTATTGGGAGTGAATAACATATTGTTGCGGGGCAATGTTGCGACGGTGTGAACACCCCTTTCGGGAAGCCGAGCGGCATTCGAGTAGTTGTCGGCTTCCGGTCGCTTGGAAACCCGCGGAGTTTGAAGGGAAGAAATGAAGGAGTCTTCGGTCGAACACCGAACCGAACGGATATGTCTCGAACTCGCGCGACATACGATCTAGATTTGTTGTAATCTAACGTTACGTGTTAATAAACAGTTTAGTTCCTTTATAATTGTGATATGAGTTTACCGAGCACCTCGCCCCGGCGCAACAATATGTTAGCGGCAAGTCCTTTTTAAAAGGGATTGCGCGTGTGGAAACTGACACGCGAAATGTAGAGATCCTAATCCTAAAAATAAGAAAATCAGCATCATTTCGCTATTGAGAGTAATTAACTCCCGGTTAACGGATTAAACAAGCGTTACTCGCTGTTCTATTGTAGATTCTTTAAACATTACATAGAATTATCGGCGACTAAACGTATTTTACATGCGGTAACGATGCATCAAAGTTATACTTTGATACAACTGCCCGTCCATTTCAGCCAGGTTTATTTTTACCTGGCAAAGAGTGGATTTTTTTTACTGTGCAAATTGTATTCGTTTCTGAAAGGTTCGTTCAGCGTGGTGGTAGTTAAAAGCAAAACGGAAATGGGCTTGGTAAGGCTGGCAGCGATGTAACCGAGTCAGAATGCTTTTATCGTCGAATCAAGGGGGTTGGGTGGCCACGTGACTTTTCTAACACGCGTCGATAACAAAGAGTTTTTTTTATTTTCATTACAGTAATGCTATTGTCTACAAATACTTTTCTCTCACACAGTTTCTCTCATCGAGCATAGCTCTGTAAATTGTTAGAGTCGTTGAATGAACGCGGGTCGTGTTATAAACATTTGTATAGCCGGCAGATCCTTTAAGGCGTCCTTATTGTTAGTTTCACGGTAAATAGAATAGAATCGCCGATTCTATGGTATCAGGCTAGGCGGCGTTCTTCCTCGGCGAGGCTTATTGTAACGCGAGGAAATAACTGCTAATAATAATCAGTATCAAAGAGGAAGATAGCGTCGACAGCGTAAATTAGTTTATTCGTTTTTGTAGAATCAAGGGACGAGGTTCTGTTTTGTCCCTTATCAACAGGGAGAAACCGGTCCGATCCGGTGCGGTGAGTTAGGATCGTGTAACAGCGTGCGCCGCAGCATTGAATAGCTGCGATTGTGCAGCTGCAGTTCAGTAACGATTATTGGTGTAGGTACATGTACACCAATAATGTTAACGAGACACCTCCCACATCGTCGTTCACGCCCGTACACTCTCGTCTTCACGAGATTCGTGACATTCCTACGCCTGAATGCCTTAATACTTGTGTGTATCCCCTTTCTTTCACGGGGTATAAGGAACTAAAGGTGGCGTCTAACATCGTAGGAAAGTTTCTTCAACGAATAAATAATAATCGTAACATAATTGGTATTGTCGGTTTTACGGGAGAGACGTTCTTACCGCGCGTCAACGGATCGACTGGGCGCCAACCCTAGTTTCAACGTTGACGGTGCCCGGGCAGCGTGTTCTGCCAAAATTACGGTCGACTTCCCATTGTTCGGACACGAGAAATTTATGGTTACGAGCTGCGCTTGCGGTCATATTCCAATTCACGTGCCGAGATATTGATCTTAATTTGAATCTACTGGGCGGCGCCTTAATTCAGATCAATTGGACCACCAATTAATTGGACGAGTAACGACCAATCGCCTGCCATGAGAATAATTAGAAGCGCCATAATTACCGGGGTTGTTCCGGTTACACGAAAAATAAATATATCTCGGTTCAAACGATATCGAACGTCGAGGTGCCTACCAGATTTTCTCAGTTGGAACTGCGATAAAATGACCGATGAGAGCGTTTGCAAGTGTTGTATTCCGTAGAGGTAGGAAGTTTATTGTGTTTATGATTCCAACTCGAGACGGAATATTAGGCTGATGTTTTATCAAGCGCATTACAGAAATGTCGATAGCTCGGTACAGAACGTAGGTGCACGGAGTCGTAGGAAAAAGTCTCTCTCGATGCTTTTCGGCAAATCCATGGAAAGGGATGGAAGGGTTGAAACTATGAGGGACTAGTCATCTGAGGATAAGGTTAAAAAATGACAAGGTAGAGTTGACAGGATGAGGATTGGAGGATTTGGAGTAAGTGTACAGGGTATCTATCGCTTGATTAGGCTGGCATGCAACACAAGTTGCAGTTTATCAATCGTTTCGTGGTAAAACGAAGCAGAGTAAAGTTTGCTCGTCTGAACAAATTTTCTGGTAAACAAATTGAAACATACGATTCGTCTGGGGCTGGCCGATGAGCGAAACGGAAAGTGGCGACACGGTCAAGATCTTCCGAATCGCTCGAGTAATATTACCTTGATGATATTTAAAAATATCTTCTCGGTTATTTCGATCGAGGAAAAAGCTAACGTAATACATCGTAAATCCGTCTACTAGCCACGTGTATCCGGGGAGATCGTGATGCAACAGTCACGGTACACGTCGCGCGAGACATCCGCGGTAACTTCATTTCTTTTTTAATAGATCCCGAAATTTATGCGAGTCGCGTTACGAGTATCGAGTTCCTCGCGCGGACGAGAATTATTTACGACGTTTGAATTTCTGGCCGGCCGTGGGATTTTAATCTGAGTCGCCGGTGCAAATAGCCCGCGAAATTCTTTCTCAACGGCTCAAGCGACCGACCAAGAAATTATGTCTTCCCGCGCGGAACTAAGCACTCGCTCACGGTTGATGTCCGCCTGGCGATAGGAAAAAGACGGCTTTATGAAATTCCTAGTTCCGGTCACTCGTCGCTCATTTGTATCGGTTGCAATTTATTCACCCGAAATTGTTCCGTGAATATGTCGCAAAATTTCTCCGGTTTACTTTCTATTCGTCTACCTCAGCCGTTGAGTAACCCGCGAAATATTTGTACACTTATCCCTTTTATAATTCATTTTGGTTAACTCCTACTTCGGGGCTGCAACATTTGCTTTACAGATACATACGTGTACTGTGCATATTCTGCGAAGTGTAACGGCAACGGAGTTAGGTCGGAGGGAAGCCGAAGAACCAGAATGGCAACATTTAAAGATGAAAAATCAGTATCGATCTTATCTTGGCCAGGTGGTCTCTCTTTTAATCGAGCAATCACTATCTGTACCAGTTATTTGCGCCATTTAGCGTTATGTACTTGATTCGCTGAGGTCACGTTGCAACCATTTGCATAACCGCCTGTGTATTATTATCGACTCGTAATTTCGCGCGTGTCGCATTAGATAACTAGTCGTGACAAAAACGGTATCGCGAGCAATTAAACTGACTTCCGAGAAGCCGTTGCTGGAGCGTAGACCGCACGGCTGGTGAGGGTGAAGAAAAGGAACGGCTTCGTAGCGGCGTCGCACGGTGTAGAATATTCGGGCAAAAATCAGTATATGGAAATATTGCTATAAATGATTTCCTCGAGAGTTGGCACCTAGAATTTTCAAGATATGTTGTACTAATGGAGTACTACAAGCTCTTGAAGTATCATGAAAATCCCCGACCCCGCTACCGTAAGTACTCCTTGTTAGTATAGTACGTATACAGCATTTGAAACGAAAAAGATCTGTCATATTCAATTCATTAAAAACACTGCAAAAATGTACGTATTTGCGTATAATATTTGTTTTACATTAAGCATACAATTTTATAATAATGGAAAGTGTTTAGGGAGATACATTCGTTTTCTTTTATGTTTGTTAAAAATAATCTGACTTGTTACCACATTTCAACAATTTAAGCGAACATCATAATGATATAAAACTTTAAACTAACGTAAAAAGTAAACGGGCGAGATAAATGCATTCGTACAAACCGCGCGCGCTCATTTCCGCTTTCAAATCGGTCTCTGCCTCGCGAGCGCGGTTTAAGCGCGTTCCGTTAGATGGCGCCACAATGATCGAATCCGGTTATTTCAATCATTTTTCTAAATCTCATTGCGCGTCATCGCGAAATTTCGGTGCGACTAATTTGTATCGTTTAACACGAGACGCAATCGTTGAATTTTCGAATTGGCCGCATGGTGCAGTACTTTCTGGTACGCCGAGAACAAATCGAACATTTATGCGTCCAAATATTTTCCTCGTTCAACGCTGCCCGCCTGTGACCAGTGTCTACTGGATAATATTTACATCGGCGTTGGCACAAAGTCCAACGAAATCATTACACGACGATGTCTGTCTCTCTGTTTGTCCATGGCCGACTTTCCGTTGTAAGACCCCGTTACTACTATGAGTAACCGATTGGTTTTCGGAGAATGCGGTGTCCATGATGATTTCTCCTCGAAATCAGCGCACGAATCGTGCGATCTGCAATCTTCGGGTAACATAAGAGGTTAAGGTCGTCCCTTGTCCACGGGATCGATTGACACCGTGAAAATGCACTTGGCAAACTGGCGTCTGACCAGGTGAGGCCGGCGTATTAACACTATTCCTACCATTTAAAAACGGTCATTTGACCGGTCCTGGTAGGAATAGTGTTAATTAAATGACGCGCGATGAAACGTAGGGAAATGAAGCGGGAACGAGCGCGCGAGAAAATAAAAGGAGGCGGGTGGAAACAAAGCGCTCGGCGAGGCTACAGGATGCAGTTCAAATAAAATACAGTAAAAACGTCGCGTGAATCACGTAGAAATATGTGTACACAGCAGCGCGGGCCCGCGTGTCGTTATATCGTTTTTGCCGGATGGGTGCATTGTGTAGTACTTTGTAGTCGCATTGCATGTTTTCCCAAACATCACAATAACCGGTACGCCGGCGCACGTATGCGCGTACGTACGAGGGACGCGCATATGCTCGCGTTACACACAGACACACGCACGCACCCCGTCCAGTCGTGTTACGTGTATTTCGTACAGCTTCTAAACACACGTCAATCCTTTCGCTCCTGGCGAAATATCGTCGCGTTTGCACTTGTTTCATTTCATAAATATGCGACGCGCGGGCAAACACTTCCACTCGAATGGAACTAGACGCAGGAATCAAACGTTACGAGTAACAAAAATAATCGTGTACCGCGAAGCATTGTCTTTCGCTCAACGGTAAATATCGAGCGAATCGTTTCACCGAGGAAAAATCATCAGAGATCCTATCTCTGGCTCGAACTCATTGATCGATCACAAGTACGCCTTTCTTGGTAATAAAAACGTGAAAAGTTAATGCACGCGTGGGTGGATGAATGGGTGCCGAAGAAAATCGAGAGAAAGTTGCGGCGTAACGCAGCGCGCTCGACAGCTGTGCGCTATGCTTTTATTGACTGTGCGAGCTGCGGAATTTCGAAAATGTTGCGTGCCGCTTTAACACTTCGACGTTTACAGTGAAATCTCCTTCGGGCCAGGCGTACCGCCGTGATTGCGACAAAGAAGAACGAAAATGTTCGAAGATTTTAGAGAATTATTAGGTGCACAATTATAAGGGTTGATACCGAATACGGGTGACGCGTAGTCAAAGTGTTGGGGGTAGGATAGTCATGTGACTTTTCTGACACGCGTCGATAACAAAGAGTTCTTTTGGTTTTCATTACAGTAATGTAAAGTATTATCTACAAATACTTAACTGCCTAATGGATGGTATAATAGATGGATCTGCTGGGAATGTCTGTACAAGTTGTATACATCTACCACTAGTACAGCTTCGGATAATTATTCCGGACCCACTTCTGCTTATGTGTGAATTCCCTAGCGGGACAATATTCGCAAGTAGTAAGAAATCTATTGGTTTATGTTTCAATGCTCCGGCATATGATGGTGCTGCCAAAGCTTTTGGTGTCTATGGTAATACACTTTTCGTCCTTATATAAAAGTATTGTTGCGACGGTGTGAAGCTGCCTCAAGATTACCACGGTGTGAAGAGATCTTTCAGGAAGCCGAGCGGCATTAGTTGTCGGCTTCCAGTCGCCTGGGAAAAGAAAGGAAAATTTTGAAAAGAAAAGGTTTGGAAAGAAAAGGAAAGGTTTGAAAAGAAAGGAAATGAATACCAAACCGAACAGATCAAACAGTTCAATTCTTTTACAATCGTGACTATGAGTTTACCAAGCACCTCGCCCCGGCGCGACAGTATTTGTTGGTCGTCAGGTACCTCATCGGAAAGGGGAAAGTCAAATCTACCGCTCTCTGCTCATTATTTAATCAGTATATGCTCAACTTTAGCAATATAAGCGTTGTAATATGGACGAAAAATCGTAGTTACAATGCTCCTGCTTATAAGCGATTTTATATCAGAAACAGATTGTTTTGATTGAAATGTCAGGTACCTGACGACCGAAAGATACTGTCATATAAGGAAGAAAAGTGTAATCCTGTGAATCGATATATTTCACTAATTTTTTGGGTAACACTGACAGTCTGCATTATCACGCTGTTATAAGAGTCTTGAACGCGACTCGCCGCGGGACAGTTCCTTCTGTTCTTTCTTTTCGTGAAAACGGCGTATCGCGCGCGCCACCGTATGTCTTTTTTTAGGCACCATGCTGATGTATAACAGTGTTACATGCAACACATGGGGCATGACTAAAGAGATTGAACCGCAGGGCGACTAGCAGTTCTATGCAGCTTATGCATGACACGGCAAAGCGGTTTCTCTTCCGTGTTGATAATTGATTTCACCCTGCTCGCATAATAAATGCTGCTCTTTCTTTCGAAGCCGCGCGCTCGTCGTAGTTTCGAATTTTCGTTAACGCGTGGAACGAGACATTGAAAATCTACCGTATTGTTTACAGAACGCATCGGTGAAAATCAGCGCGAACTGAACAGTATCGTAATTTACAATGAGCAAGCTGTCGATTTTATCTGTGAAACTGCGGTGTAACCAAAAGCGCAGACTGCTAAAATATTGTACTTTACATTGATTATAAAATATTTTGCTTCGCACAAAAGTCCATGATCAGCGAATAGTCTATTGAAACGGCTGTGCCGCGATCTTTTATTAGCAGTGACTCGGTGAATCTCTTAATGAATGGGATGATCCGGGTGAAAGAGAATCTGGCTAGATGGATCCGCGAGGTAGTCGACGCGGTCACGTTAGCGGCGTGTCCTGGTTTTACGTGCGCCGCGCCGCACCTCGATGACGTGTCCAGGAGCGCCTGGCTCCTCTCCTCGTTTTTGTTTTCCAGCCACCGCGGCACGCTTTATGCAACGCCTCCGCGACGAGTCCACCTCCACTCTCGTTGCTTCTGCTTGCGCAATGCGCGCCGATCGGCATGATTCACGTGCGAACGATGCGACGCACAGCGCGGAATTTTCGTACAGTACAGGGAAATATTGTTCATGAAGTTCTTTAAAAATTGTCAAGCGTACTGCAATCATGTTCATGGAAAAAAACTACTAAACACCATGTCTTTGTTAATCCTTTTCACTCCGCTGTCCCCTCTCATGGGACACTTAATTTTATTATTGATTATTATTATTATTGACGGGGAATTAAGTTAATTCAGCGCAACTTTCTGAGACATGCTTATCTCCCTGAAGTTTTCTCTTGAAATAGCTGATAGCCAACGTCCAAAATCGTTCAGAGTCCAAATGGTTAAAACGTCACTGCCTCGACAGTGTTTTAACGTTAGGTCTTGTACATCGTAGAACTGTAAATCGTCCCAAGGACGTCGGCGAGCAGTGCTCGAATTAAAATGAACTCGTTGATCTCAAGGAGCAAAAATATTTCCATGGAAGCTCCGATGAATTTTTACGTTCCGTGGGGTATAGACGCTGATGTCTCGCGGAACAGTCATCTATTACGCTCACGTGTGAGATAATCTCGAGAAACGGATGCCGGGAGCTTTCTATCGCGTAGGTGCAGGCAATCGGTAGGTTGCGCGCCAACTTAATCTTCCGTGACCGATGAGAAACGTACGCGAGGTTTCAGCCGATGACGTTCGAGCATTGTTCGCGTGATGACACTGTTATTTGCTCGATTTACTCGATTACCCGATCCAATGGTAAACAATGGCCTGATAAAATTTCTGCTGGTCAATCGCCGCGAAATTGACCTCTGCTAGGTCTACCGTCTATTATGTATACCGCGACGGTCCGACAAAAACATGTTTATGCCTCGATATAACGTTGTAATCCGGTTGAATTCGGGCAGTAAACGGAGAGTCACGTATCTCGATGATGTACATATGTACCGTTTTACGGTGACGCGTGCGCCGAGCACGTAAGAAGGTTTAGACGGAATATTTTCAGAAGATCTGATAGGACAGGAGTTACGAGTTTCCCCGTGTCGCACCGCGTCTCTCGCGAGAGGACACCGGGTTCGCTGCTCCGTACGATGAGCGAGATAATGTCCCCGATATAATTTCATTTAGCGGATCATCGAGAATTTTATTCGATGTCAAAACTCACGTAAAGGCTCTCTCTCACATTCTTTGTTTTTCCCCATTCAGCGACAAGGTCCGTTTTATCCCCACGCGTAACACTGTTGTGATCCGGCTTCGTAAGGAAAGTAGACTTGGACACCATAGCCTTGTACTTCAATTCTCTCAGTGATATACGTTCTATTATTCTATTTCATTACGTGGGTTAACCCCTTCGCTACCACAGCCTCAGGAGAAAAACTGCCACCACAGCCCAGTCGTCTTATTGTTTAAATATGACACCAATTGCCATTTATCTTTTTGGCATCGATAACGTTCTAAGTGAAATTAGCAATTTTGCAAACTCACACGCATAGGTGACATTGATTTATAGATAGACAATTCCTTTGGTAACCCCGGCGTCATATGACACGTTTGATTAAAATGATAATGGACACCCGTCGCATATTTGTGACGCCAGGCTCAGGTAAGAAAATCGGATCTTCACATATTGCGTGACGCTGGTAGCGAAAGGATAAAGCTAACAGATAAGAATTTTAGTCACCCAACAACACCGATCCGTGCAGCGGAATCGTTCGGAACAATTTTTATCGATCCAGGGTACAGCGGTCGTATGGTTTATTCATTAAAATCACGTACCGTCTTAAAAGGACCCTACGAATCGCGAGGACATTAAAGGCGGTAACGGTGAATGATCATACGGAAAAGGCAGGTACCGTCGCCTCGAATGAGTCAGAAGCGACCGTCCCCGCTACTTTCTGGCCCTCATCTTCTCTCTCTCTCTCTCTCCCTCTACGATTCCACGTACTGCATCTGCATGTTAAGTTAGATTGGCTCCGGGAGAACCGAACCGTAAGCCACTGGAATATACGTTGTCTTCTCCCTCGCCTCGTCTTCTCGGCTCTTCTTCTCTCCCCCTGCTCTCATCCATAGGGGGTTGATGTACACGAGCTGTGGCGCGGTACAAACTACAAACATGACCGTGGTGTGCGCACACGGGCACGCCGGCGCGCGCGCGCATCGATGGTATTTGCATATTTCAAATTATTTCGAGGAAGATGCTAAGTGGAGCGTCGCTTCTGTGCAATGGACCGATCTTCCCTTCGTCTTCGTCGGTTCTTTTCTCCGTTTCCTCGGCCCGTTCTCTACCCACCGTGTCCCCATCGTCCCCCGCCCGATGCTTCCCTTTCGCCGTCGTTTTGCTCTATTTTCTCTTATAAGTACATGAGTGCACACCGATGTCGCGGAATCGATCCCCCGATTCTTTTCCAACCGGTGCTCCCCGCGCCGGTTCTCGTCTCCGCGAAAGAAGTAACTAGAGAGCTTCACCTTGGCAAACAGAGAGACGACGTTCTTCCGTACCGTTTCCTTCGGGTCCCTTCCCTCTCCTTTCAGCCGGCGATGATACCCGAGTTCTTTAATATCCGATTACCGCCGAATACTCGGATATTTGTTGGCGAGCGAGCTACCTATCGTGCATATGGAAATGTACGTATTGTCGCGACGGTGTGAAGTTGCCTCAAGATTACTACGGTGTGAAGAGAGCTTTCAGGAAGCCGAGCGGCTTATGAGTAGCTGTCGGCTGGGAACCCGCGAAGTTTGAAATGAAAGGAAACGATCACCGAACCGAACAGACGTGTTACGAGCTCGCGCGACATTTTAAATTATCTTTGTTCTATTCAGATCTAAGTGTTAACAGTTTGAATAAACAGTTCTTTTATAATTGTGACTATGAGTTTACCAAGGCGCAACATTATATATAATTAAAAGAGAGAGAAGGCCAAAGTCTTTGAAAACATATGGATAGTGTGGGTGTAATATGGATGAAAGGGATTATGTAGCAAAGAAATATTATTTATTTTTTGTATCAGGGTTAATCATACGTCAGTTTACTTGTAGTTATGTGAGTCAATAGTTTAATTTAGTTATAAGATAATAGATGTGCTAATTGCGGATTAGTATAGAGGAATGGTTGAATAAGATATAGAATGTAAACCAGGTCCTGTTCTACGGCCGATAAGGCTAAAATAAACCATCATTGTAACCGTCCAAAGGAACGGGTCTTTCGGACGATTACATAAGCCAGTCGATCATCGATCTGAGGATCGATAATCGAACACATGCCGACGCACGCGCACCCCAATATCGTTAGGTAACCGCCGGGATCGACAGGAGATCGAGCGAGCCACGAGCTCACTCAATTTTGGGACCCGAAAGCGTAGCCTTTTTCTAGAAACTTGTGATACATTAGCTTCGCGCGACGAGATATTCGAGAGAACGCGGTGGAGTGTGCGAATTTAGCCATTGACTGAGCTGGTCCATGAATATTGTTAATTGAACCAAAGACGTATGCTTGTGTGAGGAGAGAGTGCGAAGAGAAGACTGATTCATCATATTGTAAGTTGCAGATCAGTATTAAACGAACACGTGCTAAGATTCGTGAGTGATATTGTAAAGACATCATATCTAGTCAGGTCTGACTTCCGAGAATATAATATAGTATATTTGATATTACAACGCTGATTGCGTAAGCCAAGGCGTGCGACCGTTAGCACCGAAACGAACTGTTTGTAAACTGCGCGAACACCAATCAAGGTGAAGCCGACGCCTAGCACAAATAAAATTGTGATCGTTCAAACTGTAAATTCGTCACGTCTCCTAAATTATTTCTTATCCCGCTTTGCTCATCTCGCTCATCCATTCACTCGAGTCCTCCTTATCCTTGGAGACCCGACTCTGGTCCCCTCAACCGTCATCCTAAACCTTCCTTACCACCATCGAAGAATTCAGAAAGGACGACGGTTGTATCATATAATAATGATAATGATAATAAACTTGAGATAGAAGCGCGACATTCTAGACGATCTCTGTTCTATTTAGATCTAAGTGTTAACAGTTTGAATAAACAGTTCAGTTCTTTTATAATTGTGACTATGAGTTTACCAAGCACCTTGCCCCGGCGCAAAAATATGTATAACGAACGTTGTCGCGCCGGTATACTCGGAGAGCGACTCGTATTATAAGAATCAAAAGCACTGGCTACTCTTTCCGGTTCCCATGACGTGGATGAAAACTAATACGCGTAGAAAGGAGGAATAACATTCGTGATATACAAGGTCCTAAAAGGAAACGAAAATGTTTCGAATCGCCCCAGGAACCTCCCATTTCCGGGTGTATGGGTAATTCTGGGACACCCTGTATAATCGATGTATGTACAAACGTGTTCGTTTCTATTCGTTGGACGGCTTAATACGATGATTCACGATCAAGGGGATTACGTGATAATTTGCACTGTTAGATGGCTCGTGTCATTCTCTATCATCTCGCTATCTATTCGTGTCATCGCGGTCCGTCGTTATTAACTTAAGTCGCAAATTGGAAATTGCATTAGGCCCGTTCCGGCGTCTAGGCGCAGGCACCAGTTGATTTCAGTTTATGGATATGAATAGAAGTAGCCATTTCGTGAACTGTTTTATGCGTACCATTCGTTCGAACAGGATTCTTAACCCTTTCGCTACTAGCGTCACATACACGTGACGATCCGATTTTCTTACCTGAGCCCGGCGTCACGCGTATGTGACGGGTGTTCATTATCATTTTAATCAAATGTATCACATATATGTGACGACCGGGCTACCAAAGGAATTATCTATCTATAGACTTGTGTCACTGATGTGTGTCAGTTTGCAAAATTGCTAATTTCACTTAGTTAGGACGCTAACGATACATCCCATAAAAGTAAATGACAATTGGTATCATATTTAAATAATAAGACGTCTGGGCTGTGGTAGCGAAGGGGATAACCCACGTAATGAAATAGAATAAGAGAACGTACATCACTGAGAGAATCGAAGTAGAACGTGAACCACTTCCGACTTTATTTTGCATACAATTCTCTTAAAATGAGACGTTAATAAACGGTGTTCTATCGGGTTACCAGATGCCTGTTAATGTTGCCCGTTAAAATCGTCGTGAGGATAAATTCTCGGTTTGCCTTCGAGTGTTTCCTCGATTCTCTAAAACGGCACTAAACTCTCGATCAGCACGTGAGGTCCAGCCAGCTGGCCTGTTCGTAGTTCCTCTGTTTCGAGCAGACGTCGATGGCACCGTAATAAAACGGTAGCTGTACGACGTTGATGTCGTAATCCGTGTTGACCAGCAACGCGTTGATCGTCGGTATACGGAGCTTATTAGCGAGCTCGTCTTCTTGGAATTCCCCGGTTATCGGGTTCGTTTGCGAGCAACGGACTCTCGCCAGCACGCACGCGGTGGTGTTCACGTACAATTGGGCCAGTTTCACGTCCGTAGTGGTGAAATTCGGGAACACCCGCAGCGCCTCGCCGACGCATTCCCTGAGCTAAGCGTAACACGTGCACACGTTAGCGAGCACTCGGCCCCCCCACGGGTAATACGAATCTTCGAGCGGATTCTATTGCATCGCTAGATATTCAGAAATTTAATTAAGAAGCTGAACAAGTGGCATGCATTTTTATTGTACGATATCATGCACTCTTTGCCCTCCGGTTTAGCGACAAATCCAACGTTTGATGAACTTCTATGCGCCCAGGGAATAATCGTTTTATGAAACAAGCGGTGAATACCAACGGGTTAATATATACAATTTTCAACTGCAATCTGCTTACTTGTATTCGTCATCCAGGTCTGAACGATATGTACAGGCTTCTTTTACAAAGACATGCGTATACACCGGATATATACATATATACATATACTATATCTATACACATTCGCGATGGTCTTTCAAGTAAAATATAATTGTGGTTCCTGTTTCCTTGGGTCGATAGGCTCAGCTCCGGGTCTGACGGTGCTCGTCTCGGGGTTCCGTTCTCGTATAACGCAAACGCCCCTTAACTGCTTGTAAGATTTCAAATGGAACAGCGATGCCTCCATCCTATAGGTTGACACCGTTTTTGCTTTCACTCGCAGCGCTTCCTGTTTTTTTATTTACAATTGTTCTCTTTACACGTGTGGTATGTACAGTAATTGACAAGCGATAAGATCCGAACGAGATTCATTGTTCGTATAATAGGACACAGAAGGGAAAAGCTTCTATTTATAGATTTCCGTTACGAAATAATCATCGTGCAGTTTGAACAATGATCGTAGGTTCATGTCAGTGGCATCGAATATAAAGAGAAAGAGAGAGAGCACAATTAGAATATTTAGTATTTTCAAACGCACACGATTATGCTTTGCAAGAAGTCAAATAAGCGTCACCCGTATTCGGGCGACACGGTCCGATTAAAAACTTTACTGTCACTCGAATACGGGTAACGCGGCAGTCAAGGTGTTAAGGTAGATTGAACTTTCCTGTTTCCCATGAAGTATATGCCGAAAAATACTCTCCTATAACGTAAATCCATATATGTGACTAATTCGTAGGTAGCCTGCATCTGTCATAGGAATCGACCCCCTTAAACGGTTACGGATTGACGGTACTTATACTCACCAAATTGTCTTTGTTCACCTGTCGAACGCATTCAAGGAACGTGCAGTATACCGACGTAGGGTTGTTCCTTGAGATCATCGCGTTGGTAGCATTCTGTAGAAGCGATTTGATCGTGAAAACGTTGCGAGGTGTTGCGCCCGAGAAGACTTACGCTCAGATATCGTTGACAGTGAGCGTAATCGGTGCCGTTCAGATACATATCAGCGCAGCTGGACATCGAGACGAGCAGTGAGTATCCAACGGGTTGCCCGGTCGCCCTGTAGAAGCAACCGTAACACGCGTCTCGACGCACCATATTCGAGCCCTGCGACTCGTTGCACAATTGATTCAACAGCTCCGGTATTCGTATTCTAGAATATCAAATTACCCGTAGACGAAACAGCCGAGGCGGGGATCGACGATCCGAGTCAAATGAAATTTACTGCTTGATCCCGGCGATGGTGCCGAAGAATTTCGACAGACCCTCTTGCATCAACGGCTCGGCAAGTTTCCCGCCGAGAATCCCGAGCGATATTAAAAGAGCGAGCGCGCGTAGTTTCACCATTGTCCTCCGACGCTCATTAGTTATTTGACTGAACGTCCATTCGCGCCGAGTGCTTTATACCGCAGATGAGCCTGATAACGCGCGTCGTACGTATCGTTCCCGGCAAACAAGTGTCAAGCTTCGTGTTTTTAGAGAAAACGTTATTCCAACGCGTAACACGGCTATTGTTCCCCGACGTAATTCTCAAGAAAATTGTTTCCAAAAATATTTTCCGTTCTCCACGTTTACCTGACTCCTGATATTACCTAAAAGGTTGCTGTATATGAAATGTCGGTTTTTCTTTACGTGTAAGCGGTTGTCTCGATGTTTGCCTTATGCTTTTGCTTTCGGCGTAAGCTCGTCTATAGTCGCACTGTTCATTGCCAGGATCGCATTTCAACAAAGAAGATTTTGTCAAAAGTGTTTCCCTCTGTTATTTATTTTTACTTTTATACCGTTATGAACTCAACTAATATTCATGTAATTTTTTGATACGAGTATAAACTTGGTCATAATGCTGCAAAAGCTGTACGTAAGGGGTTTGTGGACAATAATGATCGAGAAGTGCAGCGTCGGTTTCAAAAATTCTGGTCTGATGATCTTTCATTACAAAATAAATCGCACGGAAGACTCAGAATGTCTGAGAAAAACGATAAACTAAAGGTGTACGTGGAAACGAATCCAACTGTATCCACCGGGGAACTTGCTACCAAAATGGAAGTTGACCATGCAACAATATTGCGTTACCTGCCTGAAATAATTTATATATTCACTTAAAAATCCAACATTTCATATGCACCAACCTAATAATTAAAAATCTAATGGAACATGCAACACTTTAGGTAGTACACCACGGGGAATAGATTCTTGTCTGACCATTGACAGGTTGATCTACTGAGAACGCGACGTATCCCTGTTCTTGGATCTATTCCCTTTAGGGAAAAATTGTTCACCGAATATGTTGTTGCTAGTTTGCCAGCGTTGAGTTATTTGAAAAAGAAGGACGTAGTTCCTGCTCTTCACGGTTCGTCTCCGAAAATTGTTTCCGCCTTTATTGCCGGCCAATGGTAGCGCGTCCTTGGAAGGACAAATGCGCGCGACAGAAGCGTGCAACGATTCTCATTACCAGAGAGCGACCGCGCGGCGAAACCTCGGCGACGAGGCGTCATCGTCGTTCCGCAAAAATGGATCGTGAACGGAAGAGAGGCGGGCGGTGGAAGTCGGTGACTGGCGACGGGGATCCGTCGGATCAGATCTGTCTGCTACCATTATTGCGCCTGGGGTATGCGGGAACTTGGTGTCGCGTTGGAAAATGCAATTGCATTCGCCGCGGATATAACTATTCACCGCGCGCTGTCCGTGAAACAGTTTTTCACGCGACTCGACGCGCGACGTTCCGCGATATCGAACAGTTTATTTATCGTCCGTTACGATGTTCGTTGCACCCGGGATAGCTACGCGTGCAGCGATACGTCGCTCGCTTGTCCATAGCTACTAGCGTTTATTCAGGATTCCAGGATTATAATAGGTATCCTGGTTTCCACCGATTAGAGGTTATGGAAAATCGTAGGAAAGAATGATTACGTGAACAGAATTCGGTAGACGGGGCACAGGGTGTCCTGGAACTACCCATACGCCCGGAAAAGCGAGTGTTTAACCCTTTGCGGACCGAGCGCTCTTTATCGTACAATTTCTGTATCTCTTATCTATTCTAAGATCTGTATTTTGTTCTAACTGCCTGGTGCAGGTTTGTAAATAGTATTTAATAAAATATAGAATAAAATTAGTGAAGTGTCCGGCGTGTAGTTTTGTAAGTGTGGTTCAGGCTTGCTTCTGAAGTAGGGAGGTTCCTGGTTCCGATGTCGCGCTCGTGATGATAGCGTCCGCTATAGGAGCACTCTGATTGGTCGGTGTTTTTAGTTAATAACTTAATAACCACGTCTCGGACAACATTTAGCCAAAGGAAAATGTTGTTTAAAATCGTCCTGGGAACCTCCCATTTCCGGGTATACGGGTAGTTCTGGGACACCCTGTATATACGCGTGCAAGGATCGTGGGCACAACGATTGTTAACTGATTTGATTTAAAAAATAGAGAATCTTCGTACCTGAAATGCGTCGAACTCTACTACCGAAGTAAAATACCGTACAATTTGAAACAGTGCTTCACGTTATTCGTGATTTACCCTGGATAAGCACGCTCATGCAGACGGTATTTTCGCGAATGCGCAAAAATGTACGAAGTATTCGAAGTATGCCGCTTGGCTGGTGGAACAGATTTCATTTGTTCGCGTGCGCTCGTACGAGTATCCGCATAAACCATTTCCAGTCTAATTATCGACGTGTAACGAAGAGCGTTATACGCAGAACGTCCCGAACGAGGTTACCGATTCTTAACCTCTTAAGCACGGATGAATTTTCCGCGGGACTGTTTCTCTGTACTCCCAGCAGAGTGTAACACGAATTGCGTGTAAACGATACAGCATTGTAATCCGACGGACAACGCTACGTCCCCTACAGAGTACATTGGATCGAAGTTTTTAATGATTAAATTCGAATTTTTCTTACGGATATGATACACAGACTTTAAGAAAAACTCGAATTTAATCATACGTATACTGTGAGCCACTATAGTGGC
>SHCU01000671.1:44200-57165 GCA_004307685.1 Ceratina australensis | reverse complement strand
GTTACTTAAAATTCGTGAGAAAATTTCACGTTTCCTCCGCGGTCTCAACGGCGAACGATTTATGCTTAAGATATTCCGATACCTCGAACATCTTGTACTTTGAACATCTATTTTAAGTCGCAGACTATCGACTTATCGAATATCGAAGTCCTTACACGCTACGAGAAAAAAGGCAAATTCCCTTGAGGTAACAATTTCATCTCTCCGAGGGGTTAAAACAAAATAAATACACGCGACACCGTGAAAACTGCAAGTTTCGAAAAATATTCTATTATAAAGTTTTTACAGCGGGGGCAATAATAGAAGTTGCGTTATTATAACCCGTTCGCGAAAACTTCGGCACTATTTAGTTTCGAACGCGAAACGAGAAGTTTATAACACTGATATCGATTTCTCGATTCCTTTTTCCACTCGACGTCGCTGATAAAACTCAGTACCAAGATAAGAGAATCCCAGGGCTGCTCCGCTGTCATCACAGACAGACAGGGCACAGAGAGAGAGAGAGAGCAAAAAGGAGACGACGATGCAGGTGTTCTTAAACGGGCATACAGAAATACAGAGGGGGGTCTAGCTAATTATAAAGTTAAATTAAATATTGATATGCAAGAGTTCAACTTCACGGCGGAATTTCGCGATCCACTTCGGATACGGGATACTGACTCTGATCGACAACCGGCCCGTAAACAAACGATATTTAAATAAGCAGGCAACTTTCGTGTAATTAGAAGAGAACCTACCGGACCGATGATATCCTAACAAGGTTCGATATAAAGGCAATAATAAACAAATTCTATTAACCCTTATCCCTCATTTTCTTATCCTTACCTATCGAATAAGACGATATCGAGACACAGAAAGCATGCTAATGTAGACTTATGCAGTAATAAATATGAGGAATCTGAACGATAATTCGTTTAATTGTATCAGATCTGAGTTGGGTATTAATCAGGTAAAAATCGGAGTGGCGCGTGACATTGAAACGGAACGGGCGAATCGCAACAGTTGACTCATAATTCGCGGATCGTTCCAATTTTAATCCCGACCGCGAACGATATTTATAGGGGAGCTTTTACCGAGTTCCCTTAACGAGCTGACTCAGCAAACGTTGCTGTCTCATCGGGCCGAGGGATCTCGGGAATAAGAAGTGCGCGTCCTAAAATCGTTGCAACGACTCCTCCTCGGGTAAGTGTGAGCGTTCACGCGATCGCCGACTGGTAACATCGTGGAAAAATACTCGAGCGAAATGATTCATTACACGTGACCGCAGTTAAGAGCGTACGCCAATTTGTATTCCGTGCACCACTCCAATTTCGTTCATTTGCGCACCGGGGTATGCATGCAGTCAATCTTCTCTGTCACGTTCATCGGGATCGATAACAATTTTCAAATAAAATACGATCAACGATACTTTTCAATAACGTTCAAATAAGTGCTATTAATAATCTCCAGTTATATTTTCCACGAATTCAAGTTCGTTCCGATACAAATAATTTCTCACCGAAACCAAATACTTTAAGTAGAATTTTAAAAATCCGCGTATCGTTCTTATCACTTCATACAATTACTAACGTTCGAATAAGTGCTATCAATAATCTCCAGTTATATTATCCACGAATTCAAGTTCGCTTCGATGCAAATAATTTTCCACCGAAACCAAATATTTTAAGTAGAATTTAAAAAACCGCGTATCGTTCTTATCGCTTAATATAATTACTGGTCCCATGATTTTGTAAAAATTCTTTGACCAGTTTCAACGTAGACATTGAATCTAATGATTTGGCGATAAGAAGCCACGAGGCGAAATATTGGCGGGTACTCACCGCTCTCCGAGACGGATGGACTGCCCGCAGAACTGTCGGAGTTCCTGGAGCTGGCCGTGGAGCTGGTGCACGAGGCGGTGCCGAGCGAGCACTCGGACACACTCCGCCGTTTGGAGAGTAGCGCAGCAGCCGCGGCTTCGGCACCGGGACCGGTCAGGGCGCTCGAGCTTAGCCCGTGCAACCCGTGTAAACCATGCAAACCGTGCAATCCGGTCTGGCTCGTCAACTGCTCCAGCCGTCGCCTGAGGAACCTCTGCTCGCGGGACAGCTGTTCCTTGTGCACCGCGTGCTTCCGTTCGCGCTCCTCCAGATTCTGCAACACGAACATTATCGCAGCCATTTACCCTCTCGTCTGTGCAGTCGCTCAATTTAATTAAACCCATCGTTCACGTGCGTTCTCGTATCAATGTGACAAACGATGGGTTTGAAAAAATATATCAGGTGTACCCATAAGTAACCAATTACTTTATCAATACTTGGGATGTAGAATAATTGATTACTTATGTTTTCATTTAGGAATCGTAAAGAATTTAAATTCTATAAGCAGATCAACAAGTAATATCTCAATAAAAATAATCTCTGACAAATTATATCCAAGCTTCAGGAATAAAATTTATTATGCTCGATTAATCATAAAAATGATTAAAATAGAAGGGATAAGACATATTTCATCAATCACTTTATTACAGACGTAGCTTCGAACGTCGAGATTTAATCCCCTAACTATTCGTCCTTTCCGTTGGCTGTTGAAAAGAAAAAAATCCCTCTATACAGGTAATCCCATTGGTAACAAACTCCGGAAAACACATTTTTAATGCGTTTATGGTAACCGGGAAACCGCGTGCAAGAGGATTCTCGACGTTAACCGTAGTTTCCGGACGCTACGCGGCAATTGGCTTCCGCCTTTGTCCCGTCTTCATTTCGAAGATTAATTCCCAACGGATACGAAATTACTAAAAAATCGCGGGATTATTCGGTTACTCGTGAACCTCCCGCGGGGATAGCGATAAAAACGCGATTAATTCAACGACACGAAACTTAGACAATAATTTCAATTTCTCGCCGAGAGGTCTCAATTAAAACCGTCGACTATGGAGATGTTATATTTCTGATTGAAAAGAATTATGGAAATTATTTAACGAAGGTATGTCAAATTGAGTATAATTTAATTAATAACGGTGGGAAACAGAATTTTAGATCTCGATTATAATTGAACCCCATACAAGTTAATTGCGTAATTACATTTGCTTTTAATAAGATATTATGTTTCTTTTAATAAGATCCGAACAGACAATGTGATGTGCACGGTGATTCTGCGCGATCAAACTATTATTAGACCCGTAACAATAGTTTGTACACTCCAGCTTGCAATTAAATTCGTAACGAGACATATCTTTTCTGGGATCGCGCTCGACTTTATCACCTCGTATACCCATCTAATTCATTTATCGTCTCATACAAAACTCCTAATTGAATGATAAATTGGCAGCCAGCTACTAATTATTAAACGCTTCTCTTTCAACGAAACGATCAACCGTTAAAAATGGTGCTCACCCAAGAAACAGTTCTTCGCCTGACCAGCGGCAAATTGCCCTGATATCTTATTTACGTACGTACGATTCTCCCATTATATTTGCATATGCTTTTATCTCGACACGACGGAACGAAATGTATTAATTCACTCATTAAACCGTTTGCGCCACGGCGGGGAGTGAAATTACGAATCCAAAGAGCTCAGTAAAGGTATAGCACAAAGCCGAGCAGGAAGACAAAGCTTGTTCGACGAGAAGAATAACCAAGAATACCGGTGTATCAATATTTAATTTAACTTTATAATTAAGTAGACCGTCGCGTCGTCCGTTCAAGAATATCCGAGGCAATCGCTTTCGAAACGGACAGGAGACATTGGGCTCCCATCGCAATCGGATTTGTCGCTATTGTTGAGGAAAAGAACAAATCTTCCCTGGCCGCGCCGCCACCGCCGTGATTCCCTTTGACTTAAATGAAAAATGTTTCCCCGCGCTTGCTCGCGGACGATGCTCCTTTTTAAAAGTAACTTCGATAGCTACGAGATATCTATCGATGACCAGGAAATAAATGAATAACGCGAAACAATTGTCCCACTTTCTTCTGTAATTCTTCCCCGGTAAACAAAGCCAACTCGCAACTTTTTATCGGGTAAAAATAAAACGGATACGTCGATATCTGAAATAACGTAATATTTACTGATTCTATTGAAAAAGAGAACGAATCCATTTGTACAATAAACTGTAGTCGGTCCCAATAAAACTGTATGTACTTCGGATGAGAATAAAAATGCCAACCTTCGTTCAGAGTCCATTTATTAACCAGAATAATATGTGGATAAAAACGAAACTTCCCATTTTTATTTCATAAATGACCAAATGACCAATGCTGCGAATGGTCATTCCCTTTGAAATCACCAGAAAAACACCACGGAAATACGAGAAACGGAAACCTCGCAACAATCCTTCACCAACTGATCGAGTTAAAATTGCGAGTCTTTCTATTTGGGGCCGCGTAGGCTATCTCTGGTTCTAAGTCTTGCAAACAGAAGAGTAGATGCTATAAGCGTTTCATTAATACATTTATCGACTGCTCTTTTGTTTGTCTCAGCTTTTAATTAAAACTAGATAACATCTGGTAACCATTTCACAATAGCCAACGCGGTTGTCTACGCGAATGAAAACAGAATCCGGGCGAAGAAGCGTGGCTGGCGTCATCGCGCAGGGGCCGGCTCGGCTAGATTCAATTAAAGAAGACACGAGGTAATATCCGTGCATCGAGCGCGACCGATATCGAGGAGTAGAGTAATTAAGGCGACAGATCACGCGATCGTGAATTTTACTTAACAGTCCATCGACTCGCGTCCCAGCTTTTTTACCCATTCGTGACTGGGTCCAATACGCATCGAGCTCGATCGTAACTCGTTCGGCAATTTTTCAAGTCCCCCCTTTCTTTCCGGAGCAGCTCGATATTTGCGCAAACAATTAAACGAGTGATGGACGCGTACCATGTGACGCGTCACACGATCCTAATTTGGTCAGATGATTACAAAAGGTGTAAACTCGCGGACGGCAGATTAATTGTATGATAATTATCGTAAATGTTTTGAATACGAATGGGAATATAATTGTAAACCGCACGGGTATCGTTATGAATTATATTTGAATATACATGCAAATTACGTTTCGGCGCAATTACACCGACAGTGGCTGCAATATTGTTACAATGCATATTATACCAACGGCATGTATCTCGCGAGCTATCAATAGAACCGTAACCCGGCTGACACGTCTTGAAATATGTCCTCGATGAATTTAGAGCCCTGAATGATGATATTACTCTAGTATTAATATTAACTGTACACTCGGCCCGTATCGCGATGCAATTTGTCAATTTAATGCAGAATTATTATCCGTAATTGCGATATCAATCAATAATGTCTGATTAATCTTTTTTACCAGTCTCCACGTGAATGCCAAAAATCCGAATTAATTTCACGCTTCTCGTCTCTTAGAGCGAAACGACGAGTTACGCAATAGCATGTATGAAACCGCGGTCGAGTACTTCCGGTGGAAAAGGCCAAACGCGTCGAAGCTATAGGAATCGGCGTCGATCGTCGGATCGCGATTAGACGGCTTCCCGTCATTACGTCAGCGACGGATGCCCGTTAAATAAGTGTCGACGAGCGTTCCCTCTTTCTCGGCTCTTTATCGCGACGCCGTAATCAAAGCGCGCGCATTTAATTCCATCGAAACACAATTAACGCCGGTAACGACGCAGCGAACGCGGACTACCTACGCGCGTCTACGTATACACAGTGGATACGTACTTGCGTCCGGCAATCCTATTAAACCTTTCAAGGTGGAACCTTTTATGGGGCTTAAATCGATTCCGCGAGGGAAACTCGCGTCAGCTTCTTCTTCCTCTCTGTCGTTTTACGATTTCTGTTTTATTTGTATTACGTATGCTCGGTAAGTCTGACGTTTAAGCGGATCGGTAGGGAGAGATAGAGAGATGCGTAGTTAAATATTAGATTGTCCTCTAAGTTTCTTCACGATTTTCGAAACGAAATTAATATACGGTCCGAAATAAACTTATGGGATAATTCAATACGTGCAATCGCAATTTCTTCTGTTGCTTTACTCACATATCATCAATTAACAATAACATAACATAATACTTTATTTTCTTCAATTAATATTCTTCTTTAATTACTATAATACTAGGTTATGAAGTATGAAATGTCCGATTACTCACCAAATTTTCGGTCTCGAATCGGACGTTTCATACTTAATAACTTAACAATACTAAGCGAGTGTTCCTGAAAGCGAGGTATTTTTACTTGAAACGTCTCGAAATCTAGGATCGTGTATAGATGGAAACGTAAATAACCATGAAACAAGACGAAGAAGCCGAGAAGACAAGCAGGGAGAGGGTAGTTGGGAGATGTCTGCGATTTATGACACCCTTCCAGAACACTACACGCCGCTCCCCTGTAATCACTTCTTCTGTTCGTTGAAGGAGAGAAACGCCTCGGAATAAGAGAGAACCCCGGGAAAGCGAGCAGGAGGAGGAGGAGGAGGAAGAAAAAACCTTAAGACACGAGACATCGGATGAAGGGGCCAGATACAAAGATAAGCAATTGGCGCGAGACCGGGGAATGGCAGGGAATAATGGCGTGGGGTGGGACGGGCAGGCAGGGTGGCGATTAGAAAACGGGACAAAATTGTCTCTGCGACTTACTCACGGGGACCATGCCGCGGGACAAAAGGGAAACGTCCAGCGTGGCTGATGAGAAAAAAGGGAATAGGGGGAACAAAGGATGTACCCCCGCGCGCGCCGGTACGATGTTGCGACGGTGAAATTGTAGAGTTAATGCGCGCGATGCGCGGGGATGTTCGAAAATTAGTACGGTTGCTTTCGGCGGCGGTCTGCTGCTGTTTTTCGGTAAACTGGGGGACAAGAGGAGCTCGTATCCAAGGTTCGCCAGTTAACCGAGGAATTTAATGCGGTCGCATTGTGCGCGACTGTTATTAACTCTTTCTTACACACGGTCCGAAGAGTATGCGCCGCCGCAAGAATTAAAGATTATTAAACACCATGTATCTCTCGAGCTTTTAATACGTCCCCGTAATTATTGTTACAGTTACGGATAAATAAACCGATTCGTATGCAAAATAATGCGTTTTTCATTATAAGCATCGGGGAACGCGCGCAACTATGTACGTTACATAAATTATTTATTATTCCTGCGTATTCGATTCTTTTATAAAGCCGCTGGTAAAACATTATTGTGCGTTTCGAGGAAAGGTGAAGGGTCATTTATATAATCCACTCGTTCGTTAAAACGTTAAATCGTAGCAAGCGTATTGATTAACGAAGTATGAAACTGCGACAGCGTTATTGGATAAAATTAACGCCGACGCGGTTTCCGAGAAAAATATACACGTAAACCGCGTAATTAACCAAATCCTCTAAATTAACTTGGAGCTAGGGCTTCCCGCTAAACGTTTCTATGACACGCTTAAAATTATTTTCCGACCAGTCTCCCATCAGGCGCAAATATTGTCTGAGAAGCTTAACTAAAGCATCTGAATCGACGAATAAATTTGTCACGCTGATAATAAATATAAAATATAATCAAATTCAATGGAACGGAAGATTGCTTTAACGTACCAACCAATTGCGAATTCTATGAAAACATTCATTACGTATGACGTAAATAAAAATTTCCGTGATCGTTCAAAAATCGATGCGCGGCTTTAAATATATTTTAAACGAAGTCCTCGTGAAAATTCGTGGAAAATCAATAGACATTTTGCAGATTTGGTCTACGGACGCGCATATGCACGCCGCGGCCCATTTTTCATCTACTTCACCGACAACTCGCATCTTCAACGTCAACCGAAAAAAAAAGAGAGGAGAGAAAATATTCAACCCCCGTCGGAAAAGCGTGTCATAAAAAGATCCGCGGGGGTGAGGTCGCCGGGATCGCAGATAAGAGACGTCGTTCGAGTGCGTGCGTGTGTGCACGCGGTCCGATATGAGTTTACAGCGAAGATAAGGGTAGCTTCGAGCCCCGGTTCCCGTCGTAAAACGCGCGCGGAAGCCAGCTTAAAAAGAGAGGCTCCAGCCGTTTCGTGCCGGGAAACTCTAATCGCGAACGCTTTTCCACTCTCGTCGCTCCGCTTCGCGCGCTCCATTCGCCCCGCGAATAAATCTGCCGCGCCGAAATCAACCCCTTCGCCATACGAGATACTCGCCGTCGAATTCGTGTCTTAATCGCGTCGAATTTTTGTTTCGTCGAATCTCCCGACTCCGTGGAATCCCGAAAACTAATTTCCAACGCGTGAATCTCAAAGAGGGGGAAACCGCGGCGAGGTTTGTGATCGCGTGCAACGGGAAATCGAGTCGCTATCGTCGATCAGCAATCCGTAAAACGGTTCAGAAGCAACGAAAGGGGACGACGACGTCTTTACTTCTTTTCGGCCGCTTCCGGTCCATGAGAAGTAAAATGGATGGGCGCGCGCGTCTGCTCGATTTAAACAAGTGTTATATTAAACAATAAAAGTACAAAAATAAAATGATCACTCTTTGGAACTAACTTAAACTAGATACTACAACTAACTTGAACTCTGTGTAAGAATGATACAATAAAGTGGATTCAATACAACTCCTTCGTTCGAGCTCCTTTCGTTTTGGCTAACTCTTACTTTGAGCTCCCTCCGCTCTAACTAATTACAATACAGGCCAACGATTTAACCCTTTGGCTTACAACGACGTCTGGGAGGTGTCATTCACTTTAAGTCAAATTCGTACGAATTCCGTTTTATTTGTAAGTTAAAGGGTTAATGGTAAGGTTTATCCGAGAATGAGTTACTTAAACGAGGTTTTAACCATTTAACTTAAAAATAAAACGGAATTTGTACGAATTTGACTTAAAGTTAATGACAGACATCATTGTAAGTCAAAGGGTTAAGGCTAACGACTGAAGGTTAACGACTCATCATTCCTTCTACCAGCTCTCTACTTATATACTATCTTCCCCTGTCACCCAGCATCCCTTCCTCGACCAAGTAGATCGACGCCTGGTGAACATTACGCACACCTTACTATTAACTATTCAACTACTAACACTGCTAACTATTCAATCAGGATGGTAACACAAGTAATTTGCTACGGTGAAATCAACTCGCACGCCGCGGTATCGGTAAATCGTTTTTTTTTTCCCCGGCGAACGGACATAAATTTTTTTCTGACCCCCGCGTACCATCCCTCTCACGGGGGATATTTAATGTCCGGGAACGGTGGCTGCCGCTTAGCGACAATTGTGTTTAATTGCCGGGAAAAAGCTGCCCTGTACACTCTCTCTCTCTCTCTTTTCCTTCTGCTCGTCTCGTTTATCGAGCTCCGGGCCACTGTCAAAGCTTGGATACATTACCCCTCAAAAGTTTCAGCATCAAGTATAATTACGTAGTCTACTACCCCCGGCAAAACTACCGACGCAATAATAAGAGCCTTAACTCGCTTTGCATGTATGATGAAATTTCCTGGCCCAAAGACCGGCATTTTTTACCGGCTGCAATTAGTTTGCTATCAGCGCGAACTAGACGTACGAGTAGACTCTCATCAAACAATCTATTTTTTGTCCCCTATGTCTCTGAGCCTTCAACGGCTCGTTACCATTTTTACGTCGTTGCCAACGGTTTATGACAAGTGACTTTTAAAGCTCGGTAGAATAGGCAATGCAGTAATTTACCGAAGGTTTTACTTATGCTTTTAGCTGATCGAAAAATAATCTCATTACGATAAGTTTTATTGCCGTCGAATAGTTGTCACGTAATCCACGAGGCGATGAGACATCGGCCGGACGAAAAGAAACGAGCATCGAACGAGTCGAGTTGAGTCATCGGGTCTGAACGCGTTATGCTTATGTCGTAAAATATTTTAACACCTTTCGTATCTTATCGCGCGTTAATACCGTAATAAAGCTGCAACATTAGAGTTACAATTATTCCGGGGGACACGTAGTCAAACTTTTCAGCCGTGGGCGTAATTTGAACGAGCCGATGGAAAAGAGAAAAATCGAGGGAAACGCCGGGAATGTTCCTTAATTTTCTACGACAAATTGGACCGTGTCGAGGCGATTCTCTGCCGGGGCTACCGGTGTCGGCTTGATTAGATGATCCGTTTCTCTGTTTTTTTTTCCATGAGATCGATGAACGCATATCCTGGTGGGGTCGGGTTCCAGTTGCGTGGGACACGGGAATTCGGCAGGGTTATTTTCTCCAGCGCGATCAAATGATACGCAGAAAATTAACTAGTTAACCGAGCAACAGATTGAAATCTTGGAAACAGAAACTTGTAACAGGTGCTGCTAATTATACGCGGCTGTTTCTACGAATGAATATCAACTCCGTGAATACCAGAGACCGACTATCCGCAAACCGACCAATCAGCTTACCGATACTCGCTCTTTGAAGTCGAGTTGGATCTCGGCTATACTCCGATTCATTAGTCGATAAGTATGATCAAATAACTAATTAATGGACCTAATGACCGTTATTACGGTTCGTGTGCGACCCTATGCGATAACGCAACCATGAAACTGTAATAAATCGTATCGTGAAAATAGGCGGAACAAATGTTTTTACTCCGATCTATCCGGGCACGGTGTCGCGGGAATAATCATTTCGAGTAGGATTTTATTTAAAATAATACACAAATCCAGTCGGAGATTAATGGGCTGCGGCTAAACGGGCTCACGGGTCGCGAGAAACGCGGAGAAACGGAATACATATTCATTACCCGATGCGATGCATCGCGCGCTTTCCCGCGCGGTCGTACACGTTTCTGGGTTATGTGGCAGCCCGGTGCAATATGCATGTGCGTGTCCCTCTCGGCCGAACCGCAAGCAGCCAGGGAAACGGGCAAGGGGGACACAACAGCCAGGCGCACATGACGCACACGTGCGATTTTAAAACAATGCCACGGCCGATACGAACGCGCTTGCTTCCGATACGAAGGAACGCCGAGCGGCGACGTTCGATAAAGTCACCGGGATGGTTTCAACTTTTAACCCTTTCAGCGCTATGAAACCATATATGGGTTCTCGCGCAACCATTCGATTTTGGCAATGAACCCATATACGCGTTGCTACACACGATTGTGATGTTGTTCATGTTGTTTCATGAAATAAATGGTTATTAAGGCTCTTGAGGTCGCTACATAATTTATTTCAGTCGCAATCAATATACTCTGCAATGAAAATTCTGCTCAACTTTTAAAAAGTATGTCCGTAGCCCATAGGAATTTTTGTAAAGAGTGACCAGTCCTCGACGCACGTTTAACGTCGGACAACGCAGCGCTCAAAGGGTTAATAACCGGCAACGCGGTACATTTTTACTGACAAGAAGAAATAAAATGGAACGGTGGGAAAATTGATTTTGTTTTCTCCTCGCGAGATCGAGTTACAAGAACGTGAATGCTAAGCGCGAAGGCGTGGATGGCAATGACTCGGATGTAAGCGGAATAACGATTTCTGACGACGACGCGACGCGAAAGCGTTTCCTGCAATTATATCGGCCGCTAATACGGTGAAACTCGGGCTCGGACAATAGGTTTGAATAATGTTAATAAAATGCGAACGAGTCGGCGGGTATGTAAGCGGTCGGCCACGCGAGTATTCCCATTCGCCGATCGAATAACGCCCGGTTTATATTCCACGTAGTGCCGCATCCTGCTTGACGCAAGCTGGAACCCTCGATGTATACATATATCCACGCTGGCCAATAAAGCCTGATACGACGTTTGCTCGCGGCCGCGCGGAATACGAATCGCTCCAGCAGCTGCCACGTTAAATTTTCCTGTTTATTATGTCGGAGAGCTACGGGATACGCGCGGTACAATAGTGTCACGGAGCAATCTACCGATTTCCGATTCGATTTCAGAAGAAGAAAGGATTCGAAGGAGGTGAAAATATCGGGTCTGACTCGGTTCCACCCGATTCAATTTTTACCGCGCGAAACCAAAAGCGGTAACGATATTTAACCAGTTAACTGCGTTCGACGTGTATACGACGTGTATCTAAATTTCTTTCGATTAATATTGATAATCTATTTAAATATAAACGGACTGTTAAACAGGAAATGTTATTATATAAAAGAAGTGGTGGCGAAAGAGAACTTGGAGGTAATCATGGACCAGGTAGGATGATGACCGCAGATTGTATGACAAAGCCACTAAATAGACCAAATCTAATACAAAATGTAAAAAAGATGCTAATGACGAATCAATAAAAACAAAGGGGTTATGTATGAGTGAGACAGCTTTTATTAAAGAGGAAAGAGCGGGATCTATTTGAATAGAAAAATGAGAATGTGCGGTTGTCATGACGTCTCGTAATATATTATGTTTTCAAAGTATTAGATTTTTTATATATTTAAATTCGTAGAAAATAAGATTTCTAAATTAAATTCCGCACAGGATTAATTGAGAATGAAATCTTTTATCGATAACGAAGATATTCCTGTTTGCGTAAAAGATATTGCACTGTGTATTCAGTGAGTGTACAGGTTTGTTAAACGTTGACTCGACCGATGGGCAAAGGTTGCGAAATAAATAATACGAGTAATTAGACGCGAAAGACGAAGAAAATTCCGTGCTGTCTCATTAACATTCTGAGAGGCTAACAGCGTTTCAAGAGCCGCCGTCACCTCGATCAGAGGGAACCGCGACATTGTTTCTGAAACGGAAGCCAGCCATTGTCGTGTTCCTTAACGCAATCGGAGTCCCACTTTCCTTCTTCCGCGAGTTTACGGTGCGTTGCACCGATGCATCACCGTGCACACACGCGACCGTGTAACTCGACGATTATGCATCGCGCGGACGAAAAAAACTCATATAATTAGAAATAAAGAGGAACTCGCGTGCGATCCGGGGATTGTAACGAGAAGGAACGAGCTTAATATCAATGATAAAAAATTGAGAGAGGGTTCGCGGACGGAGGGCGAGGGTAAGAACAATAAAAGGAAATAAGGAAGAAAGTTTGAATCGAAAAATAAAAGTGAGGAAAAGGAAGGTCTTCTCTCCGGCGAAAGAATATTGCCCTAAATCAAA
>SHCU01000671.1:30067-41423 GCA_004307685.1 Ceratina australensis | reverse complement strand
AAGTTTGAATCGAAAAATAAAAGTGAGGAAAAGGAAGGTCTTCTCTCCGGCGAAAGAATATTGCCCTAAATCAAAAGGAACGGAACTGACACAGGAAGGAAGATAAGGGGAGAAAGATAAATAGTGGAAGATGAAAGAGGGTGAAAGGTGAGGATACGGTGGAAGCGATAGGGTGAGGTTTAATCTTTCCTCGCGAGAAAAATAATAAAGAAGAACAGGAAGAGGATGGGAGCGGTGAGACAGGCTCCGTGGTGAAGGAAAACCCGGTAGGGAAAAATATTCGCGGAAGAAGGACGAAATGGAAACAGGTGGTGCGCTCCGACGAGAGTCGTCGGTCGCGATTCAAAATGAATTTCTTTTTCTTTCGTCCGTTGTGTTTTCGTTTACAAGAGTTTCCTGCATTCTGGGGAGTCCACGTATAATTCAGTCATTCCAGTTAATTGTACACGTCGAACGGAATCGTTAGAGATAATTCTGACCGACTCCTTTATATAATTTCGTTAACGTCTCCATTGTGCGAGCACGTCAAACGGAAATCAACGCGGGACAGTCACAATATGCTATATTTCATGGAATTTATGTAACAATGGTTTCTAGAGTGTTACCTACGAGGAACGATGGGAGATAGGAAAACAAATAATTTTAATACACTTCAATTTTCTAGCAGGAAACTCCGCGATCAATCTTAATCTCTCGCGTCTCTAATTAAACTCGTTAGCCTCAATTTTTCAACCTATAAATTGTACCTTCAAAATCATCGTGTACGCACAGGGACATTTGGAATGTATCAGCCAAATTTGTGTTTTATATCCCAGAAAATTGTGGGAACAAAAAATCAGTCATTAAAAACCTACATATGCAAATGAAAAAAAATTGTTTCGCTTAAACAATTTCATTCGTTATGTGACTTTCAGGTAACAACGGGCTATAATGTTTGCACTTCTTTGTATAAAAACTGGTAAAATTAAAATGTGACCTGAAAGTTACACGGTCTCATAGAGAGTTGAAGACAATTAAAATTCGTCTCGTAGCTAAAATTACAAAATTTAATAAATATTTAAAGAGCACGATTGCCAACAATGAAAACTCGAGATAAACGATCGCAACCGATGTGGATCGCGAAGGTTAAGATAACCGAGCGCGGATCCCAGGACGTGGGTCGTGACGCAAACACATCGGCGGTGGTCTGTCTCCTCCCAACAGGAATAGAGGACAGAGTGAAATCTTGGCGTGGATATCTAACGCACGGCCGCGTAATGTACAGGTACCTGCAGCGGCTCGGATTGATGTATACGGAGAATCTCCCACGCGAGCTCTGTATGCATGGCCGAACGGTGGATACGCGCCGCTGCGCGCCGTCCCCTCGCTCCCTGACCCCGTCACTCTATCTCTCTCTCTCTCTCTCTCACTCCGTGTGTACGTCTACCTGTCTCTGCGAAACGACGCTAGCCAAACGGAGAACATACACAGAGGCAAACACGCGTGCATAGTCGTAGAAACAGTGCACGGACGTACGTACGTACGTACGCACGGCACTCGATGCAGCACGGTGCACGACGGCATTGTACCCGCCACCCGGCTGCCCTGTAATTTACTAACTACGCGTCCATTGTCCGTCGCCACTTTCCGCCCGCTACGACGACGACACCTTCAGCCTCGACTTGCCGTTATCCCGACGGAGTTCCCGATATTCCTTTTTGCGAGTGCTTTTTGATTCGAGCGCTTTTCATCGAGTCGCGGCTCAAGCATACGGCGAGAATCTACGCGGAAAATTTGATTGAAAGACGAGATAGAGAAAATTCGCAAAACGACGATTGTTCTCATTAATGACAGATTCGATGCTATAGCCGACGGAAGCAATCACCATTTCGATAGATTCCCAAGATACATCGATCGACTCCCACGATGACACACCTGATGCCAATAACAACGAGGAGCGACGTTACAAACGTATGAAATATACAAGTGACATATCACGAGAAGTCGTGCGACACTAAAATCCGTCTTATCGTAAGCAAAGAATCTGACTAATTAAACGCAACGAGCACAGCAAGAGATATCATCTATTATCGATTAATCAATTATTTCATGGAAACGATCACGACACGATTTGATTAAACCATCGGACAGGTGAAACGTGTTCTATTCTAAAACAGGTTGGAATATGTGTGACTCGTCGGATAGAAGGGTTACAGCCACGTTTGTCCGTCCCTGGACTTGTTTTCCGTTCTCACTCCCCTATCGACCGTTCTCGACCGCGATTCTTTTCACACTCGGCCATCTTTTCCGCCATCTTTCTTGCTAATTACCCGACCCGTTTTCCACCCAGAAATCTCCCCCTACCAGCGTTTCTTGCCCTCTTTCTTCCTCCTCACCGCGGTGGCATCACGTTTCGTCGCACCGGCGGCGTAGATGCATAGATACGCGAGGAGAGCCACGGAGTTAAAGGAGTGAGGCAGAGAGAGAGAGAGAGAGAGAGAGAGAGAGAGAGAGAGAGAGAGAAAGAGAGAGGAGAAACGCTTTCAGTAAGTGCTTCTTGTTCGTTGATTCTCGCGAACCGTGGCTTTCGCGGAAACCCCCATGAAATATTCAAACCGCCGGGCCCCGAACGCTCCCGCCGCCGCCGCGGCGGAGCTCTCGCGCGCACTTTTATGGGCAATTCTGGTGTATCTGTTTGCTCGAACTTGCCTCGCGGAGATTAGGTGGCGAAGCGGGAACGCGTTGTCGGGAGGGAAATAACGCGTTTCTTCGCCGGGGATTTCGCGGTGGAGAAAGGTAGACTCGAGAGCGCGCGATGATTGCGGCGTTGTTTCATCCGTGTAGGCGTGAGATTTTGCGGTTTCCGAGTTGCGAAAATTGACTCTACGCCGAGAGATAATAACGCGTTCGAAGAACGCGCGCTCCTCCGCATTCCTCTCGCCCCCCTTACCCCGGCCGATTAATTTTAATGCGTTCGCTAATGAGTCGCGATACGTTCATTAAAATACAGTTGCCAGCCTTTTTACGTACCCGCGTCAAGGGTCAATTAATTGTTAAGATCTCTTTTCGTCACGGTTTCGATATTAACGCGAAGAGATGAAGTATGAAACACGAGTAGAATCAGACGGTCAGTAGTCAGACGCATCTCTCCGGAGAATATACTTCGTTGCTTTAGTCAATTAATTGTTAAGATTATTTTTCATCACGGTTTCGATATCGACGCGAAGTGATGAAATGTGGAATGCGAGTAGAATCGGACGATCATAGTCAGACACATCTCTCCGGAAAAAATACTTCGTTGCTTTAGTCAATTAATTTTTAAGATTATTTTTCATAGCGGTTTCGATATCGAAGTGAAGAGATGAAGTATGGAGCGCGAGTAGAATCAGACAATCAGTAGTCAGACGTATCTCACCGGAGAAAATACTTCGTTGCTTTAAACGAGAAATTATTTTAAATGAAAATCGTTTAACCTTTGTTATGAAATTTTTCCCTGCCCTCAGTTTTCTTAATATAAATTTCGCTGAAGTAATTTAACCCGCTCGAGTAAATTACGCTTCGTTTTCGGTAATGCAAAGCGGTCGGGAGAGGCGCGGCAGGCAGCGCGAGCTAATTATTATGGTAAATTTGTTCACTTACCTTGATAAAACGCTTGGCCTTGGTCAGGAGACCGAGTGTGGTGTGTCTTGAGGTTTCGGGACCCAACGGAACCAACACTTTCAGCTTTTCGAGGCAATTTCTGAGGTGCGCTCTCCTGCAACACGAGTAATAACAAGCATTTAGCATACGCCGCATAGTTATTACGAAACCGCAGATATTGCGATAACTAGACCGCGAATCTTTATTGAAAATAAACCATTTTTAACATGCAACGTGCACGCAGTTTTCAATATCTCATTACTTATACCCATCGCATAAATGTATTAAATCTGCGATTCACCGATGAGAATAATATTAAACAAATAATATTAATACGTAATGCGTTTCGCATGCGGTTCGCGTGGAAAACTCTGTTATAGCGTGCTCCAATTTTCGTAATTTGAATAGGTAATTGCAATCTAAATGCAGTTTTAATATAATCCGTAATCTTGAGGCGCAACATATCTCCCGAGCAAATCTCCGACGCTCATTAATCTTAATCACGAATCTTAACGTCTAACCCTTAATAACCTTAGAGCCGTGGTGTTAGGAAACGACACTGGTGTATGCAACCACCCAATTAGTTTACGCTTTAGAAAGTTCCACGTTTTTTCTTCAAGATTACATAAAAATATATAACAGAATAACGGTGATCTTATTTTACCCCGTGATACTCAATTAACCGCGGCTATACCTTTTCCCGGCGACGGTGCCTGAAAAACTAGCCTGATCCCGTGGAAAATTAAAACGCTGTATATACCGTCTTGCAAAGTTCCAAAGAGGAACCGACGTTTCCACCCGCAATTACTTCTGCCTCTCACGAATTATACCTACAAAACACACCCTAATCTCGTCGAATTAAAACCAGGCCAGGCTATCTCACGGTCGCGGTACATCCGGATTCGGGGAGCGCAGCGGCGAACAATTTCGCACGACCGCGATTCGTCTTGTCCCGGGGTTTTCCGAATTGGCCACGGGTACACACAGAAAACCGCGCGGGCTCCCCGCATCCGTTTTTCGCGTCACGTACACGACCCGCGACGAATGGACCGGAATCCGACAACAGGGGAAACTAACAACGAAATTGAAGAAGAGAATCCCCCACGGTGCGCGGCGCCGCCCGTTTGTAACCGGTCACCCTTTCCCAGCGTGGACCGCCGCAAATTGTGCGCCTACGTGTGTGCGTCCGTGAAGGAAAAAAAAACCGATAAGATCCCGATTATCGGGCAGTGATCACGGGCCATTAGTCGAACGGGTCGCGCGATAAAATACACGCCGGAGAGGAAGATACCGATGCGAGAAACGCTCCTTGCCAATTATTTTCGTGGTCGGAATCTCCTTCAAGGGGGAGAAACCGTTCGAGCAGGATAGTAGATATCGCCGTTTCCTCTATGCTTATTGCGCGTCCCGTAAAAATTAAACTGCTGATACCAGAGGGGCTAGTCTCATAAATCCCCGTGCCGATATTCAATTTCATTTATTTCAGATTGGCAAGAATCTAATTTCGATGTTTATTCTTATGGATATCGAAATTACTTCATGGCCGATTAAATGTAAATTAAATACTGTGATTATAGTTTGGACATTTTTCTAGGACTTTATATAAAAATTCTTTTTAGGACTTTATATAAAAATATTCAATTTAATTTATTTCAGATTGGCAAGAATGTAATGTCGATTTTTATTCATATGGAAATCGAAATTACTTTGTGATCGATTAAATATAAATTAAATACTGTACTTATAGTTTGGAAATTTTGTTAGTACTTCATATAAAAATGTAAAAGGAAAGGTTTCGACCGGAGGAGAGTAATAAATTTCCATAAATCTGGCTCGATGCGCGAGAAGATTTATTAGCGTAGCCCGGAAATACTAAGTTTGTGCCGGAAGACGCGTCACGTGTGGCAAACACATGCCATTAGGGTGATTTAATTAGAAGTTTATGCCCGGTTTATGTCGTCCCGTTGTGGAAAATGTAGACGACGACGGTCGAGCTCGTTTAGCCTCGGACATCACCGACGACGACGACGACGACGACGACGCCTGCCTACGGTTTAGCATCGGTTCTCGAGAGCGAAACGCACGCGCGCGTTTGCACGCACGTTTTACGAGAAACAATAAGCCGGCTCCGGCTTAATGACGTCATCAAAAGGTATTATGTCTCGCGAGCCGCGGAGTGGACGGTTTCCCGGGGCTCCGATGGATGCATTCTGACCACGAGACGCGTTATATGCACGCCCATTTAGGGAAACGGCTACTGCCGTTCATCCCCCACTCTGCGACCACGGAAGGTTAAGGTACGTTCACTGAACTCGAGGACTACTGAAAATAAACTGCCTCGTCGGTTTACTATCTCCGACTAAATTATGTATTTTATTTTAATGATTTGAAGATGTTACGAGAAAACACTAGCGTTGGGATACTTACAGTTTTTTAACCAGTTAACTGCGTTCGACGTGTATACACGTCATACTAAATCTCTTTCGATTAATATTGATAATATTGAAAATAAGATTTAGAAAATTAAATTCCACACTTAAAGGGTTAGAGAAACAGTAAGGTCTGGCACCGAGACGTGAAGAATGAGAACAGCAAAGGTATCGATCGTGGAGAGAAAAAAAGGGGGGCTCGATCAGAGACCATTCGTTTAGGAAAATCGGATCGGTGAAAATTGAATGTCTTACGACGGGATAGATAAGCGGTTGACGCGTTTGAAATTTGCAATATCTCCGGGGCGAACAATGTTTCTCCGCGGAGTAAAAAATTTAATCAAACGTTTCGACTGTTCCCCGGCGGTGGGAAATTCTTACTTTAGAAAATATCCTTACTCTTATCGTTCGCCGAGAGATAGGAGAAAAAAGAGGAGGAGCAAGAAGAGAAAGATGATTTTAAGTTCGCCCGGGATATCGAACAGAAAATTTGTTTGCTCCAACTTTCTTTTCCCTTTGACTTTTCCTCCGTTCTCTCCTCTTGATTTAAATAAAGTTTCGCCCGAAAGTTCTTTGTCGAAATACGACGTAACTAAAAAGTGATTTTGCCTAAAACTTCGGACGCCGGGACGTGCTCCGCCGAAGTTTGTTAATAGGCGTAAGAGAAATTTCGTGTTTCGCGGTTCCCTTAGCGTCCCTTGGCCTCGCGGATGCGTTTAACAAAAATTGGATTCACTCAAGTTCCCTCGCGAGATTTAATATTTGTTGCGCGGAAGGAGGGGAGGAAATTTAATAAGAAACGTTTGTTTTCTTCATATTCATATCTTTTGAGCCCGCCGAGACGTTAGCACCCGCGGACTCTCAAACTTATTCTAATTTCAAAGTTCTAACTTAGGATGACGTCAAAGTTTCGCGGAGCAAACTAATTACGATGATTATGCTAATTACGTTGATAATTTAGTCGGAATCCCAAAAACTGAGGGACCGTATTAGATAGAGAAAATTATCAAAACTTCGCGCTTAACATGCTAATTATACAACGAATCTCAGATATCGAGTAAAATAAAAAACGCGTGAGCGCCCGAACGCGGTGACACTAATTGACGATAAACGAAAACGTTTCTTAAAATTCATTAAACGGTATGCAAGGAAGCTCATCAATGCTTGGCGAGAGTAACAACGCACAGTAATTACTGTAATTGCAATTAGTTTTACCGTTCGCCCCACCACGGCCACCGGAGGCCACTAAATCACGCGGGAACAACGCGACCGAAATTAATTACAAGCATCGGAGTCGGCATCGCGACATGTTCGATTCCGATTACTATAATGTCCGTTCGGTTGCCACAAGTTTCCCTGTCGCGCATTTAAAGCACGGATCCCCGGCCCATTTTAGCCCCTGAAAACAATTGACAGATGGGAGGCGCAGATTTTCACAAAAGAAAAATAGTGTCATCTTTAGTTAACACTATATTGCCCAAGAAAGTCATTTTGACTGCTTTTTAGTTCCAATTAGAAAGAGAATTATGCATATAATGGTACAATTTCTTAGAAATAACCTGTTTAATAATAAATAATATAAGAAAATATTAAAAATTCGTTTGAAATAAATTTCTTTACATCTTCTTTTATAATAAGGTCATTTTGACTACTTTTGAGCAATATAGGTGTACATTAAATTTCGGTCTTTCTAGTGTTAATGACATATGCAGGCACGTGGTCGTCAGATTTTTTTGAGATTGTAACAGAGATATTGCCTCGTTCCCAAAAATTCGCTGAATTATACCGAGCATCGGTTCTGTTTCGCGTATAGAAATCGTCGAAAATTCAAACGAACGAACTTCCTTCGACACTGATGCACGAGCTGGGCGACGCGACGAATGGAACGAAAAATCGGCGGGGCGTGAAACGTTACGCAAATATGACGTGGATAGAGTTCCCGGGTAACCGTAGCTGTTCAACTCTGACGGGAAACCGGCTCTCGATAAACAAATTATTTACCGTGAGAAAATGGATAACGTCCGAGCAGTTGAAGCTGAGATAATCGATTCTGCCCGACGAAATTATTTAATTGTTATCAGAATTTATATAGTAAATTACAGACGAAAAGAATATAAATTGTTTCGATAAAATTATGTAACTGGAATTATTGATTCGCTTTATGATGTACTCTGAAAAAGTTCACTTCTGAACCTAATCAAATTAGATATCCGGGGGATCCCGTAATCCTCCAGTAAATAGGATAAGAAATTGGTGGGTTTGAATTATTAAAGGAGGCCACCCTTATACGCGATCAGAATTCACCCCGGTGCCACGATTTTCCACGGTTCTCCAGATTTTATTTTTACCTGTATCCCTACTCGAGAAAGCTAAACGCTTCGGCAACCCGCGAGTCGCCGCTCGATTGCCCATGAACCGTTGACGAGGTAATATTGGAAATCGAGGCTTGATACGATTATAGCTTAAATTCGGGCGCACGAAACACAGCGTGTAACGACGTACAACAAAATTTTAAACTACATCAACTGTTGGTTTTCAAACGGAGAATATATTTTTAATATATTACACGCGTAGGAATATACGTATAATTAACACAATGTTAATTGACGATCCGTTCAAGTTCGCAGTTGACAAGAGACTGAATGATATGACAGATATAAAAGACTGATAAGAATATTGTTTAATCTGTAATATTCTTCTAAATTCTAAATTGCGTCTAACGGCGTATTCAAACAAAATAAATTGATCCCCGGAGTACCTGAATATTTACAAGATAATCGTCACTCTTTAATAAAGAAGTTGCTAATTACTTAAAGGTACAGTCGCGAGGAACGCGGACGATGTTTAAAAGGAACGGTATACGAGGAAAAGAATTCCGAGATTTAAACAAAAACAGCGATCAAACGCGAAGGGAACAACGCGCACTGCTTCGAACGGCAAGTCACGTCGGAAATTCCCGTCGTTCCCTCTCTATCAATCTCATCATTCTTTGACATCCTTTCCCGGCGCGGCGCGGTGTTCGCTGCAACATTTTTGCCGCGAGCCGATGAATCCTCCGGGCAGGCAGGCAGGCAGGCAAGCAAGCGGCAAGCCGAGGGAAGGCGAGGGCTCCGCGCCGGCCCTTCTCAATCGATACCACCGTGTGACACCAGCATTATGAAATTCCTGTCCTGCCTGTTCGACGTACCGTAGCCTGATGAATAAATACTTCGCGCGGAATTCTCGTGTCGAAGTCAGCGGGTGTGCCTCTCGCGAGGACCAAGAGACGAGAGAGGTTCCGTTTGGCTCCCGTTCAAAGGGATCCGCGCGCATCGAGGACGCGTTTAATGTTTTCACCGTCGATTATTATTAATTCGTCGCGGGATGGCTTTGTGCGCGGAGAGTCCCGGCAGACGAGCCGGTCTTTGAGTCGAGCCCAGGCACACACGACGTCGTAGGTTCGTCTTTCCATCGGGTATTCCATCCTCGGGCCTCGTTACTTTTTAATTCGCTCGTTAACCATTCAGGCGCGCCGGACAAGAACGGGAGCAACCGGGAGGAGAACCATGAAAGGATTAACACGCGCGGGGTGATCGATTCGATCGTGGCAAAAGTTTCCGACGTACGACCGGGAGGAGGATACATAAAACACGCGCGCGTCGCGTCGTCGAACGAAGACTTACAGTCCCGAGGAAAATGTCCAAGTTAACGAACAAAGCCGTTCCCACGGAAGTAAGCGCGCGGCGGCAGTAGCGACGGCCTGGAATGCCGCCGAACGACTTACGCCGACACGGCGACTACGAGAAAACGTACAAGCCGATAATTAGTACATAAAAGCTGAAGCGTTACGGTAACACAGCGGATAATGTCACTTAGAGGGTGAACGAACCGTGGCTTGCGCGCCGCCTCGACTCGTCGGCTAGACGACAACCTCTCGTTATTTGTCTTGCTCCGGCGATTCCTTTTATCCGATGGAATTATCTACGTTCGAGAGGCCGCGAACAGAAGGAATCTACGCCGGCTCGTTACTGTCCCGGCCACGGTGAACTATTTTAACCGGCATTCATTTTACGCGGCATATTTTATCGGCAATTATGCGATTCGAGCGATCATACCGAACGGTGTATATATAGAGCAGTGCGCCTATTATCGTCGGTATGCGCGTATCGATACGTTGTGTACCTATTGTCGGAGCTATTTGCAAGGCTAACACAATCAGAGAATGCCGTGAATTCTATAAATGCATCGCGAAGGTAACATGATCTTCTTATCGGCCTACAAATCGGCTTATGATACGAACCCCGCGTTACACGTCCTTCAACGTTTCTCGGAATCCCCCGCACCCTCCCTGCCGCTAATTAGTCAGAAGAAGCTACGATCCCATACACTAATGAATTACGAGGATAAAGAGTGAAGAAGATGTTTAGTTTCATAGCTCATTACCACGTGAGAGCATCGACGTTGAGATCGACTTACGTTTGACGCCGCCAGAATCCTCGTGGAACCAGGAAGGGGCCATCGTCCGATGAAAGCACAAGTCTCGTCGGAGTTCACGTGAATTTTAATTGGAAAACTATTTGCACGAACTGAATCTCACCGGAGATAACAATTTTGACCAGCTGAACGGCCATTATTTACGTCGTTAACTCGCCGTGCAACACTTTGAATCGACAGCGACGGATACCGATGGTTAATGGAAATTTGTACAGCCGCTTCACATCCGACGCGTTAAATATAGTATCGATCATTATTACAGACTTCCGTTTTCGCGTACGTATGTCGACGACACTCTCGATCAACGCTCGGAACGCGCGGCGTCATCAATCAAACGATTCGAGGCCTACGTGCCGGGGCAACCTTCACTACCGAACGGCATGCCCGACCCTAGCCGACTAATCAGCGGGAAGACACGAATAACTCTCCCGTGTAACGCCTGCCAATTTTGGAAACGCTCAAGGTGAACACATGTTGACAAAAGTTCGAGCCGCTGGACCTTGTACACAGTTGTTATGGATTTGCCGATACGCTTAGTTATTCAGTAAACAATTATGTGCAGCAATTTCTAGACGAATAAATTATCATACTAACTTCGAACGATTTCGGTTCAACTTAACACTAGAAAGACTGAGCTTAGTATGTACCTATATTGCCCAAAAGCAATAGAATTGGCTTCATTATGAAAAAATAAATAGTGTGTAAAGAAATTTATTTAAAATTAATTTTTAACAATTTCTTATATTATTTACAGTTATAAACCAGGTTATTCCTAAGAAATTGTATCATTATACACATAATTTCTTTTCTAATTGAAACTAAAAAGCAGTCAAAAT
>SHCU01000671.1:13589-26971 GCA_004307685.1 Ceratina australensis | reverse complement strand
TGCTTTAACCAGTATACACGTCATTCTAAATCTCTTTCGATTAACACTGATGAATTTAAAGAGTTTAAATATAAAGAGACTTGTATAAAACAATTGATTTTATTATAACATCGCTCACATGAATTCTGCAGCTGTTAGAGTTTATTGAATTAATTCATAGCATTCAAAGTATTCGATTTTTTATATATTTAAATTAGTAGAAAGTAAGAATTCTAAAATTAAATTCCGCAGTTGAAGAGTTAAATGCTGTCGCATGCGTAATAATATTTGATCAATTCACGTGATCTTGTTTGAAATAACTCCCGATTTAATTCGAGATAATCACCAGATTTATCGGACGGACAATAAATTCTTGAAGGTATGAACCGCGTAATGATGTCCGTTTATAATGATACAAGTGGACGCGGTCCTTCGGGGTTTGAGAACAAGCGTTCTCGTATCCGTGTCAACGATGATCGCGATGGTCGATTAATAACCCGGGCGATAATCATTCCCGATCAAAGGACGACAATTAATCCGAGGACTCGTTTAAAATCCCGACGCCCCGGGCCCCCCTCTCCACCCCTGGCCACATCGTTTCTCGCGCCAGCCGAAATTAACATCCCCTGATTAATTGGACGTTTCGGAGAGTGGCTCGGCCGGAGAACGGCTTAGCAATTTATTACGACGGATACTGGAGTCGCTCGGGCCCGGGCAACTTGTACGAACTTACGCTTCGCTTAAACTTGCCCATTCGTAAAGCGACCTCGAGGGGGTTGGTCGAAGGGTGGGAAAATACTGTGGGGGATGAGACGTACGGAGGTCGAGACACGGCCCTTTCGCGCGGTTCCGGTCACGAATAGAGGTTTCCCCCCCGGTGGGTGGCTCTGTACACCGCGCGCACCACGCCGGGTTACTACTCTCCATGCTGAATCCGGCACGCGCGCGCGCCGCCGCCTCTCGCGAATTTCGTTTTATCTTAATTAAACGGCGAGGCTGCGTTCACTCGGTCAAGACGGCCAACTTCTATCTCCTAAGCTGTCTCCCGTCTCTGGCAACTTTAGCATCCACGCTCGGAAACCGCCGGACTACTCTGGCTAGTGAAATCGAATTCCGGTATAGTGGTAGATCCGAAGATTGCGATAGAAGATAGTCTCGCGTTTCCCTATCCCTTAAATACCGTGATAGACGAGTAAGATACGAGAAATTAAATAGATATTATAACAAAATCAAATTTTAGTCTTTTTCCCACTATCGTGCGCAAAGTGCCACTTTACCGCACACTGAAAAGAAGCAAGGTGTTTACACGTCGCGTTGGCTTCGTGCAGTGACCTGTCAAAATTCGTGTTTTTGTGAACTGCTTTCGCAAACTCGAATTAATTAAATAAAAAATTAAATGTTATATATAAATTTACCGATTTAATTTGATAACGCTTAATTTGTCCCGAACAAGAATTCGATCTTCTAATTCGTGCATTCCTTGAAATTTGGAATCCCAAGTTTACTAGCCGCGATTTCGAATTCGGAATCCAAAGTTCATAATTCAGGATCCGGAATCCCAGAATTCGGTATCCAGCGGTCCAGACGTTGATCCGCGGTCGTTTAAGGGGTGTATTTAAACTGGGTAGAGAGCGGAGCGGGCGAGCCGCAGCGTAACCGTTATACAGCTGCACACGGCTTCCAGCCGTGTATACACGGGGATCGCGTGGGTGTTCACCGACACGTGTACATACACGCGGGTCGGCGTAACGCTCTGGTTTCGCTTAATTAAACTGTGTCTAGCTAGGTCCAAAGGGGCAACGTGTCGCGCGGTCCGACAAAGGAGGCTTGCTGCTGCCGCCGCCGCTGTTGCTGCTGCTGGCTGGCCCCGGCCAACGCGGAACGCACCAGCACGCGCCTTCATTAAGGATCTCCGAAACCCTGTTGGCCACACATCCTGCCTAATCCGAAATAACGGCCCCCCAACCTTCATACTTCCTTCCTTCCTTCCTACCCGCCGCTGCTCCTTGGAAAATCTGCGCCGGAATACTTCGGCAAAAGTTCGCGCTAATAGACCGTGGCCGCGGTGAAAGAAGTGAGAAATTTTCTAAAAGTTACTTCCACTAGTATAGGGCAGGAGTCTGGCCCCGAGTACATATTCGGGTTCTTTCTCAAGGATCTTTCGAAACTAATTTAGTTTGTTTGATTAAGTTATTTCTTAAAATTTCTCTGAAGAGTGGTCGAGCCTCGAACGATAAGTATTGACTTAATAAAAATAGATTTATAAATTTGTTTGACAACGAGGAGATCAATGCGTAGTGTTTCGTTCTGTATAATTTGTTACGTAATGAATATCAGAGACAGATACCGAGGGAGAGAGACCCACGGCTAGGGCAGGAGTCTGGCCCCGAATACATATTCGGGTTCTTTCTCAAGGATCTTTCGAAACTAATTTATTTTGTTTGATTAAGTTATTTCTTAAAATTTCTCTGAAGAGCGATCGAGCCTCAAACGATACGTGTCGATTTTATAAAAATAGATTTATAAATTTGTTTGACAACGAGGAGATCGATGCGTATCGATTCATTCTGTATAATTTGTTGCGTAATAAATATCAGAGACAGATACCGAGGGAGAGAGACTGTCTCTTGGTCCGAGTTGATAAATAAGCCTTCTTAAGTGGTACAGGAAACCGCGGTAAGTATCCACGATATATTTTGCCAGAAATTGAAAAACACTCGAACAAATATGATCGAAACAAATATGATCTACGAGGAAAACAGCCCAACAAGAGTGACAAATTTATGGCGCCGGGGTTCCGGTGAGAATTTCTCAACCGTGGATTATAGATGAATCGACCCATAAACATCGAGGACATCTTTATAACTGTACAGTATCGGGCCAGCAGCGTCTTTAAAAAACCTATCCGTTTTTTGCTACCAGCTGAGAACAATAATAAACCGAATAAAAACAAAATGATTCAGTGTCTTTAAGCGTCGCCTCGATTCTCACATCCTAAATTCCACAGTACCGTTAGTTACTACAAAATTGCGAATCCTTACATAAAACAAAACGCAAATTATATTTTTAATACATATTACATGTGTAATAAACTTAGTAATGAAATTGTTACATTTGATACGAGCAGAAATCTGATGGAGTTTTTATCGACTTTTGTAGTAAAAATGCGATTCAACTGAATCGCTCCGTGAACAATGTGTCCTGCTGTTAGCGGTCATGGTCGCGTTAACAGCATAAAAATGATGCAGTTGCGAGTGCACGTGCATGCCGATTCGCACCTGCATCCAGAGACCTTTCGTGGTTCTCTGTCCTGTTTTGGATTCATCGCGGGTTGCCCGGCGATCGCCTTTATTTTTCCCTTTTGTCGACGGTGATAAGATGTACGCAGCTGCTTTCGCTGCATGGCAACAAGAGGTGCGCTTTCTTAATTTGCACGTACATGTGCCACCCAGACAATTATTTTAATCGTTCCTTTTAAACACTTACATTTCCGATGGTATCAAGATTAATGAACGACTATCCGATGGTCCAAGATAATTTCATTCTAAGAAAGATTTATGTATTGTTATTTTATGTGTATAAAATATTTTGTTATTCGGGACTGGAAATTATTTCTAGAGATACAATTTCGCATCGCATCAAGGAGTCGCAGTTGGGACAGACGTATCTTCGAAATTCCCCTTTATCAGAAATGTAAAATCTCGTATAAATTCACCGATAATAAACCCACTCGCGCGAGTACCTCCAGAACTGAAAAGTTAGATTCCATCCCGAACGTATTTTACCGTTCTTACTTTGAAGCAAACTTCAGACCTCTCCGCCCTCTTACGATCTCGTTAGCATCTGTTAAGCACGTGTCTCAAAGGCTGAAATAAGTTCCGACAATCCTACCTCCGAGAACCTTTTCCAGTATTGCGCGTTTTAATATTTAAATTGACACCGAATGTGTCATCCGACAAAAGGGAACGGTAAAGCGAGTAGTGACTCTCCAACAACGCAGCCGCTAATTATTCGATCGATTTAACAACGTCTCACGATGAGTCCAAATAAAAGAAGAGAAATGAGTCTAATCGTTCATGGGTGCGCGCGACTGTTGGCATCGCGTCGCGAGTTACCCGAGCGGGACCGAAGATACTCCGCTTAAAATTGCACCCGCGTACAAATGTCTCGGCGCAATGAAATTAATTACGCGTAACTAGCGGCTGCCGCTTGAAGCCGCCGGTGAATACCGGCGTCCCGTTTTATTTCGACGAACGTTGACAGGCTGCGATTCCGCGCGAGAAGCTAAGTAAAGCGCATCGGCACGACACCTAAACGCAATCGAATTTGCTGGATCGCGCAGCCAAGTCACCGCGAATCCTTCAATTAAAGTAAATGTATTTATCAAAGGGGAAACGCGTCGCGCGCATTAATCTTCTAATCTAATCCGGACAATGACGCACGTACAAATATCGGTACAAAGAGAGGTCTCGCGAGCACTCCTCGCTTTAATTGTAATTAAGCTCGGCCCCGCGATCGATTTTCCCCCTTGGCGCGCGACGCACACGCGAACGCTTCCTTCGCGTCCCTCTTCGACGTTCTGTGTGCTTTAACGAAGTTTACAGCCAGATACATTAATAGTGAATCGATTCCTGAATCAGCCAAGACAGCGGAAATATCCGTGAAAAGTTTTGCGTACCTACGGACGAGCAATCGAATATTCCTCTCATTCGATCGATCGGTAAATATATCTCGAAACATGCTGGAAATTAGTATTTATTAAAAGAGCAGAGATATAATATCAAGGCCCGATGGCAAGTTTGAGCCTGGAGCCGTCGGATACTGCGTACCCTATTATACACGCGAATTCGTTTTTTAATCTCTTATAATCGAATCTTTAGGGATTTATCAATGATGTAAGGTTCTTATGAAGTTTATCGTGCTCCTTTCCAATTTCGCATAAGTTTTATTTAACTCCTTCCTGTACTTTAGCGAGTCTGACTCGCGATGAAGATTTTAGCCCAAACATGAATATCGCGAGTCAGACTCGCGACGAAAGAGCCAAAACTTGAGCCAAACATTGGGTCTGTTTAGCGCGCGTCGCCTATCGCTTGGGCCCGAATTTCGTTGAGCTAAATGGCACATTAATACGGAGATTTCATTGAAAATTTACTATAATTTACTAGAGTGTCCCATTTCACTTTGTTTTTACCAAGTTAGCTGTTTTATACTAAAAAAAATAATGACTAATTATCAACGAAAGCAATTTAGTAAGTTGGCCATTGGTTATTCTATTAAAATGCAGCTAACTTTCGTTATTCGTGAAATCGATTTTGACAGATCAAAGGGCGCGAACGAAAAGTTATTAATTTATACATGAAATATCAAGGAAAATTGACCTCAAGAAAGTTATCATGGAATCATCCTTAACTTGACCGAATGAAAATCAACAAAAACGAGTTTCGAAGACAATTTCATTATTCTTTCCGTATATCTTACCCTCAAACTTACCTTCTTTTTTACCATTTTGTAAAAAGTATAAACTGACTCGCGGATTTCTGCATGAAAATGATTTAGCTAATAACGACGTAACAGAGCGGTTGATTTTTATCGCTACTTGGCGCTTTTGATTACCGCTGGCATTATATTTTTTATGGTTGCTACTTACGATGATTACAGTCGTACGGCATTAAAGTTTGATTCGGAGAATTGTATACAATTATTTGCAATTATCGAACGCGTGGTACGCGTGTGTACAATGCCTGATTGCAAGTTCATCAGCGGACGATTATTTTATGCGGCGAACGACAATGGCCGTTTATAACCCTCCGTGTGTGCATAGCCGGTTCGCAAAAAAACAAACGGGTATATTGTAGTTACGTAAGAAGGGTTACCATTAATGCGGCTAACCACACGCTGTCAGGCATCGTTATACTTCCACGGAGTGACTATAGTTAATTGCGATTAATTTAATCATTCATGGGGCCACAATAGAGGTAATTATAGTCGTTCGGTCGTTGCAGCGAATGCACAACTTGCTTTGATAAATCAATGAACCGTAACATCTATATCCACGGTTTCCGCGTTTTAAAGAAACGTCGGTAATTAGTTCGAACGAGCCGGTCGTTATATCGCGTTTTTTAACCGTAAAACGTGATATGAAAATAACCGTATGAAACGGAGAATAACGCGGGGCGAAGGTACATCCCGCAGATGAAGAATCGTAATTCACACAGAGAGAAACGAGAGATTCCGATGAATTTAATAAATTCTGTAAATACTACCGCCGCCCGTGAGGTATTCCAATAACATTAATTATTGGCCGCGTACGTAATGCTCTTCAATTAATTTTCTGTTCTCTTCATAAAATTCCACCGAGCTTCGACGCTGCACTTTACCCGTGACATATGAAATTCGAATTTCTCCGAATGAAAAATTCACCGGCCCACGCGTATTAAAAAATTTTATAAATATCTCGCTCGCTATTTTTCCATATTAAACAGCAAAAATATGTTTCACTCCGAACGGATTTAAAACTAACTTTAATAAAAGATGCTATAAAATAAAATATTTCCTGCAGATATAATGTTTCTCTGAACGCATAAAATCCTAGATGCTGGTATTATTATTCGTTGGTTGAGGTAATCGCGCCGACTGACGAGTTCCATCGTGGCCGATGATTAAATTTCCGCGATTTAGACGGAAATCGCAATGAACCGTCGTGGTGCATTTCGATTTTAACCTTTGGACCGACGCGACGGTTTAACAAAGAACCAGGCTCCCAGCGAACGAACGAACGAACGAACGTACGAGAACCGCTATGGTTCACTTTCACCTACACGGGTTCGATGCACTCGAGAGCGCAATTGCAACGGCACGGTGTACACATCGATGCAGGTCGTCAGTGGCGTAGCCGCTCGCCGGATTGCTTACTCGCTTCCAATTCTTATTTTCAATCGAGACGAATTGACAATGGGAACGGAAACTCGTTTAACTAAATTAGAGTTTCTACGAATGTGATGTAAAATTAGCAGCGAGAAATATTAGGTTATCGAAGCAACGAAAATAGTCAGTAGCATAATTTGTCTTTTCGCTTCGTTTCTATTTCACGACAGATTCCTGCATTTATATTGTGATATTTCATTAAATACGAAATCATTTTTATACCATCTACTGATTTTCCACGAGAAAGTAGTTTTTCTGGAAAATATCACTGGAAACGCGTGTTCAAGCCTTATTAATCTCACGGCTTTCGATCCTTAGAAAAGTTCGCAACGTTTTCATGACTCATAAATATTGTTGCGTCGTTAGCCAGCTGACTCACGTTCCCGGGAAAAATTAATGCCTGTTTCACTTTTAACGGCCGCACGCTTTTACCGCAATGTTTATCAGGAAAAGTTCATTGTCATAGAAACGGTTAAGTGTTTCCAGAATTACAACGGTACAAACTACGCGTCGCATAAATTACTATCATTACGGTTTTAACATGTAAATATCCTATGGAACAAGGAGTGAAAATTTCACCGATACCAACGATAAAGTCAACGGAATGAACGGTAGAAAGAAAATCAGCGAACGTAATCCAGCATTCCATTAAACTCGGCGCGGTGCCGCACACAATTTTTCCTTAACGCGTCGCGATACGTTTCCCAAACCATAAAACGCGAAACGCGCTCCCCTTTTTCAATCTTTAAGAGAACCTTATTTACATCATCCATATCGAGGAATCCCACGAAAAAGCTCTCGAGATACCCCGGTGCGACGCGGATTTTTCTCTTCTTTTTTTTTCAAGAGCCGAGACGAAGACGGGTGGAAGAAAAAATTGAGGAGAAGAGGGACGCGTGGAACAAATGATATTATTTCCTGGCCACGTACAGATCCGGATAATAGCGGTGCACGGCGAGGCAAAACAGCTCCTCGTGATTGCCGATCGGCTTACGAGGACGAGACTTAAAAGCTCGAACGAGAATCAATTGCATAAGCCCGTAAGGCGTTAGAGGAGTCAGCCGAGCGTGCGCGCGGCACGTGATATTGTTCACCTGGCTCGTGAAACGAGTCTTCGCGCGCCCACGATCCACCACTGTTTTTCTTTGATATTACCCTCCTTTTCGTATTAATAAGAATCGTGGCTGCGGCCAATTCGATCTACCGTACTAATACTTTGTAATCCTGAAGCATTATGATACTGTTGCATGCCAACCTAATCTAATAGTAGATACCCTGTCCGCTTACTCCAAATCCCGATGACCTCATCCCTGATTTCGACTCATCCTGTCAACTTTACCTTGCTCCTGCGTCATTTTTGGACCTTGTCCTCAGATGATTAACCCTTCAAAATTCCAACCCCACCATCATAGTTCCGACCATGTATCTACATAGATCGGCCGAAATACTTCATTACAGACTTTTGTCCTGCGACTCCATGTACTAACATACTGCACCGAGTTATCGAGAGTACTGTAACGCGCTTAATAAAACTTCAGCCTGGTATTCCATCTCGAGTTGGAATCTTATTAAACTTCTAAATTAAATAAATAGTAATAGTAATTGTAAATTATAAATAGTAACTTAAATAGTTTCATTTCTAAAAATTAAACTACTAAACTTAAACTTGGTATCTTATTAACTTCCCACCTCTGCGGGACACAACAACACCCTTTCAGATCCTTACGACGTGCATCGAGCTCTGATCTCTAAATGAACAGTGATTAAGAGAATCTAAGTCATAAAATAATTCCTGAAATTTTAAACCGAGATCAATACAATATATACTGTGTACTCGTAAATTACAAAATCATATCTGAACGTAATTCTCAGACGGTAGATCTCGGGCAAGAATTTAATCCCGATCTTTCTCTCTCTCTCTTCAATTTAGATATTCACCTCCTGGAATTCTAGATAAAATCGTATTAAGGGATTGCATTGTTAATCAACAACTAATTCCACAGAGAAATGTAATTTAATCCCCGACCCACGTAGCTTCGCGAATCCCTACTTTCCACATGTCACCAATATCCATATTTAACGCTCGCGAACGACGAATAAACGGAGATCAGACATTTTACGGAGAAACGGGAGACTCGTCGTTAGCCAATTTGTAAGCCAGGTAAAAATACTCGATCGAGTTATAGCCTGAAATCCCTTCCGCGATATTTTTGTTGTGGAAAAAAAGCAATCCGGAAGGGAGACGATGCTCGAGCAGCGATTCGGTTAACTCCTTTGTTAGTTCCATCGAACCGATGAACATTGTTAACAACGAACACGGATCGTACGTACATGTGCACGTCTCTTTCTCACACGAGCCGCACGCCGGGAAGCACGCGCGTAAAAAGATAATCGATATCGATCGTTGGCATGGTCTCTCGATTGAAACGCGATCCCTGATGTTGCACCAGCCAGGGGAGTACGATTGTTTTTGCTGTTATAACGTCGACGCAAACGACACTTCACGGTCCGGAGACGCGACGTCCGTGCCAATTATACGGAAAACGTCGTAGGAAAAAGCGAGTCGATTCTGTTGCACGTCGACCGGCAACACTCGATCCATTTTATTCTTTTCCTTTTGTCGTACACCAGCCTCGGCTCCGAAAGAAATTAATGTGCCACCGCGGTATTGTACGTTGCGACACCGATGTGACAAAACTTTTTTAATAACCCAGGCTGATTGGCGTGTTTTGGCAACGTAAGTTATTAACCTTTTGCACCCAATGGGTGACTCACAGTCGCCATTCGTTTTATAAAATCAAATATATATATAATTAATTAAACTGAATTTAAATATGTTATGAAATTCATATATATTTAAAAATTGACAATAGTTTCATGTAATATATAATAATTATAACAATATAAAATAGGGAAATTCAGTAACTAATTGGAGGAAATTTCCTCGAGTGCAAAGGGTTAAACTGAGAGTTCGTTGATTTTATTGCAAAATTTTATATGAATTTTGTATTTCAGGAGTAAATATGTTTTATAACAAAATTTTATTGACTCTCTCGAGGCATTTTAAAGTGATCAATAAAATAATAATACACGTGTATCTATCAACGGATACAGGTTGTAATATAGAAGCTACCCTGAACGTTTAACCGTGCGGCAAAAACAGTCGTTCCATTTTCCAATTAGCCAGGCAACCGTGCCACTCTTGATTAACTGAGAAAAAGACAACGGAATTACTTAAACCGTGATTATGGGGTGAAACTAACTAACGAAGAAACTCGTTCCCCCTTTTTCTTCTCGCGATATTATCTAACCGTGTACGAACGAGGTTTTAAAACTTCTTATCGCTTATTTTTGTTACTTCGCGCTAAAGAAGCAGTTTTACTTTCATCGAAGGAAATAAGAATTATAAATGCGAGCACACGTCTCGCGGTTGTTTTCTAATCGATAACAGTAATGAATCGAGCTGAAGAGTCGTAAGACGATTGATACGCAACGGCGAGAGGTAGAAAAATCGAGCTTGTTCAAGGAGATAATTCACGGAAATATTGACATGTTCATAAACGTAATTCCGTTATCATAAATATCGGTAATGTCTCAGTAGCCAGGAACTTCCAAAAGCATCGAGGGACAGTATTTCTCTATCGATGTTTGAGGAATTGATGGCCCTCGTAAAGGGAGGAACGTTTTACGGCAGTTTCGGAAGGAAACACGGGCCGCGTCTCAAACAATTATCGAGCGATTTCGAGCGAGTGAATTTGCAACGAAAATTATTATCGACGACAGCAAATTACGAGGCTCGAGCAGATCTGAACGGCGTCGATCATAAATTACGTACCGTGCACGGTTAATGCATACATGGTAATGCGATGCAAAACACTCCGCGATAGACAAGTCTGCTTACGCAAATCGTATCCTTATTCATCGCGTTTTTTTCCCCTCCCTCGATTTCTCTTTTTCTGTTAACGTTGACGCGCGGCTATTCCGCCGGTCACCTGGAAATCAGATTTTACCGCGGGGTGAGACGTCAGTTCGTTTTTAAATATTTACGAGATTCAACGAGCAGCCGGATAATTTTGCTCGATAATGACATGCACCGAGTTCGGCTCGTAAAAAGATTTCGCGAACACCGGGGAGGTAGGCAGAGTGATCCGGATTTCGCACTCGGAAAACATTCCATCAACTCCGACTTAGGAGGATGTAGACAACAGGAATCAGCTTTCGCAACAAAAAGCTAACTCTCCTCGGTGAACAGTTTGCGGAAAGCGATTTAAAGTATCAAGTGAAGTTAACCAGAGGCTCGGAGCGCGAAGTCGAGCGCTTATCGTCGGCCAGGAATCGAGATCGGAAAGTCGGGTTTTCTTGAGAGACCGCGCGCGGACGAACCATCCGCGGGGAGACAATAACGCGTCTCTCCTCGGTCAACAGCGAAGATGTTGCCACCCCGATCAGTTTTCTCCCTGTTCAAAGGGACCCGGAGTTGCCGTCTCTTCGAGATAATATCAACATTTACGAAGCACTCTCGAACAATCCTCGAGAATCCGGGAAGCATATGATCCGGTAAACTTCCGCGCCAACACCGGGCGAGGACGGATCCGAATCAAGATCTCCTCGCGTCATTAAACCAACCGATTCCGGGGATTGTACTACTAAAAATTCGGGTACAAATTTATGGAGCGGTCAGAAACAGTGTCATCGCCTCCTTTCCACCCGCCTGCCTGCCTACCGGCCCCCGACCATTTTTCTCGCCGGTTCCACGGAATATTCTTTCGAGGAAAAAAGAGACGGAAAGCCAGTGGGGAAAAAAAAGAATTGAGAGAAAAATGTGGACCCGGTTATCCATCATGGCTCTCATCAGCCGCTGTTAACTGATCCACTTCAAAAGGTACACCAATACCGACGCCCGATTGTGCAACTATGCGCGCCGCTGAAGAGAAGCAAACGAGCGGTCATGACAAGATTGATGTGCATTTTCGGTGCACCGACGAATAATTGATTTTCGAGTCGACCAACGATCTCGATCATCCTGCCAGCCCGGGGAGATAGACGGGCTTCGCGATCTGCATCGTATATTATCACCGGGGCTCGGTCACGGATCGGCCCCGAGGGGTGCGGAGATGGAATGAAAAAAAATAAAAGGAAAAAAAACGACTTCGCGTTCGACGCTACCGTTTCCTTCCCTCTCGATTTTATTGCTTGTTTATTCCATTGTTTGCCCCCCGAATTATGTCGGTTTTATGGTTCGAATGGCAAACCTGTACGTACTGTATAAATCCGCCGGCTAGCCGTGTACCGTGGATAGAGCCGTAAAACCTGATTAAGGTTGTGCGAAGGAAACGTAAATGTGGGTACGGTCAGTTAAGAAAAATCCTTTCCCTAACGAAATTATCTGAATACGTAAATCAGATCTCCCCGGGCGTATCGAGGCAGTGAAATCAACCCTCGAGGCTCTCGCTGCTCTCTCCCTTTTTCTTTTTTTTAAGAGCACAATTCCGAAACGGCGAAAACTTTAAATACGTAAAACGGTTCAGGTTTTAGTGCTCTATCAGGTCCGCGCAAAAAATGATCCCAGACGAAATTGTACCCTTAAAGCGATTTTCCGCGAGCAAAAAATTGCTCCATGTATAACGCCATTACGGGTACTGCACGTTAAAAAAAAGAAAAAGGAAGTTTGAATTGGATTAGTTCGAATAGAGCGGGCAGGCATGATTGAATTCGATGCTGGTTCACTGATCGTGAATGATGAAACGCGAAACGGCTGAGCTGATTGCTAGTTCCGAAGAAGATACAGTAGGTAAAGGAGATTGAAGTGAGAATAAAATTGATCGAACAAGAACGGAGCATGGTAAATGAGAATGAACCGTGGCACTCGATGGTGTGACGTATAGTCGTTGGCACGAGCACGGTATAATCAATGACGGGTCCGATGGATACGGCTCGATTCACCGTCACTCTTATCACCGAAACCGACGATGGAATAAACCGACTTCTTAATAAAAAATGTAATAAAATCGCGCGCAAATTAATTGAAACGAACATTTTCTCATTTATTCAATTCGCTTCTTCAATTTCTCTCTTCTCCCTCGCTTCTACGATATTCCATTCGGTCCGCTTTGAACAAGCTCATCTGAAATTAAACTTAAAAATTGCTCCCGAGGCACGGTCGCGGCCCAGAACGACCATTGCGAGGGCGAAAGAAAACAGGAGCGGCTACGGGAAAGATCATCAAGCAATGCTCTCCGACCTCGTCAAACATTAACCGACCCCGAGAATCGTAAAGGACGTGCAGAAATCTACACGATTGTAGTATACGTCCGCGTAACGGAGTTTCCAGCGACAGGAAGTCAAGAATATCAGACGGTTTATCTGATAACCCAACGCTCGCTGTTCTCCTATTCATATTTGAATTCAATTTCGTCGAGACGCGACGGCTCCGCATAAAAGAAGAATCTTTGACGAATGAATAAAACGGCTGTCTCAAA
>SHCU01000671.1:1988-12693 GCA_004307685.1 Ceratina australensis | reverse complement strand
TTCAATTTCGTCGAGACGCGACGGCTCCGCATAAAAGAAGAATCTTTGACGAATGAATAAAACGGCTGTCTCAAAGAATTTACTATCTACAAATTATCCCGGCCCGTGAAACTCAATATTCACCTCGATCCCATAATTCCCGAAAATCATTGGAATAAAAATCTCCACAGACGAATACTTATAGATATTTATATGATTATACGTATACATTATTATAGGCTATATATTTATATTTTTATAGGTATTTATACGATATATAATAGATATTCGACTTATAGATATTATAGATATTCCGGATAAAATTTCTCGGGTCGATCCAAACTCCAACGTTTATCTGCGTCGTTTTAATAAAGAATAACGTATAAATACAAACGAATCTTCTCATTTTTGCTTCGCTAAGTGAGCAATCCCCAAAAAATATACATTATTTTTCATTCCGTAAGATAGAAACTGCTGGTCAGCAGCATATTTCAGACAATCAGAACTCCATAGCCCTGTAATATCGTGAATTATAAGGTTTCTATAATTCATAGACGGCGGGGGAGGACGGGGATGGGGGGAAACGTGGTCGTGCCAATTGGATTGGGTCTTATCTCTCGAATGAAAAATGAAGGGGGGGACAGAGTGACCGGGTCCCGGGGAAATTTCGGCCAAACAAGAACCGAATATATCACCGGCCCGGCATGTTCTCTCGCGTACCAAAGTGCCGTGATTTAACGTTCCATTCGATAGCTTCGGCTGATTTAATAGAACATCTGTTTCAAGATTTTTAGCTCTAAGATACATACCGTTCGCGAAGTTTTTGCTACTTACAAAACTGTCCTCTCTGTTCTCATTCGTTCGTACGCCTCGGAGTTAATTATTCGTATCTATATGTCATCGTCTAGACTAAGATTTCATTTATTCAAAGGGAAATGAAAACTGATTAACCGAAGAATTTATTGCTATTCATAAACTTATGCCCGTAACTTTAAAATCTTAAATATTCTATCTTTTCTTATAATCAACTGACAACGTATCAGGCTCTTGGGTCCCAAAGAGATTAATGCAGTATTTGAAATAACAGCTATTACTTTCTTTTGTATCCACGAAAATATAAGAACGATCGAGCAGGATGTCCCGCGATGGTGGAAACGGAAGATCCTACCGGACAACATCTGTCCCTGACATTGTTCTTTGCATGCGCCGTCATATGTTCAACCAGAACTCCTACCATGATCCATCGATGGAACAATTTCCAACTGCCATTCGACTCGTTTCGATATTACCTCCGCATCGTCGAAAGTGAAAAGCAAAATTCACTTCCGTCGTTTGTTATCTCCGTCGAACTTCGCCGAGTAATTTATTTTAATCGATGCTTCGGAGACGTCGGAATTTTTTTACGGCAAATTAAATTGGAGCCGAACCATTATCCGTGTTCGCTAATCACTTCGATCCTAAACGTCTATTTTTATATTTCCACGTTTCCCCCCTGGCTTTCCTTTTCCCGGCCGGGAAACTCGTTAAAAATCTCTCTACTCCGGAAGGGTTGCGGCGAACTAACTCGTCGAGCAGAACTTCGGAAACGATGCGTAGTTTCCTTTAGACCTCCGACCACGCCGATCCTAAGAACCATTAAAACTAATTTCTGTTTTTCCCTCGGGCAGCTCCCAGTTTTACGACACGTACGCCAATAAAAACAGTGGAAGCCAAAACGAAAATTCTAAACTCTGAACGGGCGAACCTCGGCTATCTCTAACTCTACGTACATTCTACTCAACACATGCCGATCGTAAAAGGTAAACGGTTCAAATAAACTGTGCGCCGGTGAGATACTTTAACAGCTACTGCTGCCATCAGTTTATCGTCCCTAAAGTATCTATATCGTTAAAACGAAATATTTGCGGTATCAAAGGTTTCGATGTTAACGAGACAACAAGTTTAATACCGACCGTCACAAATCATCATGCTTGAATGAAGTGACTCGGAAAAAAATATTGTACATTATACTTTCAATATTTAACGTTATTATCATGTACACGTTACGGATCAAATAAATATTGATAAACGTGACATATTTTCATTCGGATCACGATTTTACATTTCCAATATTTTAATTCCACGCGACATAAAACGAAATGGAAATAAAAATAATTTATTTCGTGAAAATATTCGAAACTCGTAAATTCTCATTTGACTAATTAAAAATAAAAAGATCTATTTTCCTCGAGACACAATGCGCTTTATGGCAGGAAGTTGCGAGAGGCGAGGAATCGTTCCGAAGACCGGGAAGAACTTCGAGCGGGGGAATTCTAAAGGAAACGCGAAGCTACAGCTTCCGCGCGTTCGCCTACTATCGCATCGATCGCGCAATTACGCGAAACCATTATAGTATTGTGAATTCGTAACTAGAATCGATTCGTAAAACGAGTATGTCGCGCCATTTTGACTGGTGCCACGCCGCCGCCGCCGCGGCTTCCTCCCAATGAAATTATTATGCTCGACGCTCGCGATTCAACTCGCGACGTTCAACGTGGATTTGCGAAAATCTCTACTCTATTCACCGCTAACTCGGTAAACGCAATCGTGTCTTTCATAGAGACCTGCTCGGGTATATCGTGTTATAAAGTTTTCAGAAAAATCGCGCGAAGGGAGGGAAATAATTTTCGCGAATGCGCATGGCCGATTACTTCGTTTAAGGAGTTAGCAAATTTAAATAGTTTCATTCGAAATTTCAAATTCGCTCCCCTCGGACACGGCGATTTCCCCGGATTTCAATTTTTCCCCACTGAATTTATCTGAACCGTGGAATTCGTACGAATCGCGCTAGACTCGAACGAGAGTCAATAGGGAGGTGTACACCTTTATTAGTATACACCAGTATTAGCAATTGTGTGTCAAGGTGCAGGGTTAACCCTTTGACTTACAATGACGACTGGGAGGTTCATTCACTTTAAGTCAAATTCGTACAAATTACGATTTATTTGCAAGTTAAAGGGTTAATGGTAAGGTTTATCCGAGAATGAGTTACTGAAATGAGGTTTTAACCCTTTAACTTACAAACAAAACGGAATTTGTACGAGTTTGACTTAAAGTGAATGACATCTCCCAGACGTCATTATAAGTCAAAGGGTTAAAACTGTTCTTTTTTCGAAACGTCAAAATTATGTCAGACGCTAGCAGCGTTAATGCCAGATCGAGCACTGGAAAAATGAGGCATAGATTTATTACTACTTTTGAATATTGTCCCAATAGGAGACTCACACATACCGGAATAATTGTCCGAAGCTGTACCGTTTTCATAAATGCACGTCGGTTAACCAGAACGCAATTAGCGACGAAAAGCAAGTTCACGGTCGTCGTTCGCGGAAAAACGAGCGGCAAAAAGCTCGGGATAACCGAAAGTGGGTATCGGGAAGAAAAGGGGCAGCCGGAAAGTGGTCGAAACGGAAAAAAGCGTAAACTTTCATAAACTTTTTGTCGTTAGCGTTCGCGTAATTAACGCTTTTTGCGCGCGAGCGCGAGCCGATCGGGATCCGATGCTCTCCGCCGGGGTGGCGGTTGTTTGCGCGCTTTATTGGATTTCGAAAAAACTCGAAATGAAAAACCGACGCCACGGCCGAATTACTCTGACGAAGCGTACCCATTGTTCCTTACACGAGGCAAAGCCATGGGCACAATGCTCGCTTTTGCAACCTATGAAAAATGGTATTGCTTTATTTAAAAACGGGGAGCGAGAGCCCGGGACTCGCAACGTACACGCGCGATATTTAATCTGCGGAGTCGGAATTAAAAAAAAAAAAGCAAATAGAAAGAAGCGGGGAAGGGATGAACGGCGAGTGACTTATAACCGACGGAACGTGTATCGTGCACGGAATCGAAAATTCTGTTCCTTGTTTAACTTTGGAACTCCCTTTTGAAATCTACTCTCGGGCTGACATCCGAATTCAAAGTTTGAATAGGATTTCTATCTAAACTACCGAACATTTATTGTAGATTCACGTTCCGTTCTGCGCGTTGTGTAACGTGTTCGAACTTCGTCTGTTTTGCATCCAAAATACGAAACCCAAATATCAGTCTCGAGCATTTACAAGAAAATTTATCAAGCAAAAGTGCCGCGAGGTATCAATATAGAATAAATAAAATATACTTCGATTTAATTTCGAACCGTCAGCTCAAAATTCGAAGCGTGGAAACCTCGACCGTTCCGAGATTCGCAGGGAAACTCGGCGAAGTTTCGATCGGCCGGCGAATTTTGAATCGCGCGGTAGGCGCGTTGCCCGCGAATATTGGACTCCAGCTAACGGTCGGACGTGCTCTAGCGAGTAACTGTATCGGAGCGAGAAGGAGAGGGCCGCGGCAACGATATATGTACGTGCCCACCAAGAGGTTACGTGCGCTTAGCCGGGAACACGTACGCGTACGTGCGGAACACGCGAGAACCGCGCAAGACACACGGCCGCAGGAATTACGCGTCCGGATGCCATCGTGTTCTCCATCCCGAAAACGTTCCTTTCCCATTCGCCTCGCCACCCAGATATTGCACCAATCATTTTGATTTGCCGCGCGACGATTGTCCCCCCCGTAACGTCCTTCTCCCCCGCGTACCAAAAATCCGTAGATAAAATTTCCTACGTTTTAGGGCGGCACGTATACGTAAAGAGGCGAAGAATAATCGTACATTTTTATTTCTGTACAGCTTCGGACAATTATTCTGAACCCACTACTGCTTATATGTGAATTTCCTTATATGTCAGAAGCTAGCAGCATTACTGCCAGATCGAGCACTGACAAAATGAGCCATAGATTTATTATTACTTTTGAATATTGTCCCGCTAGGGAACTCGCACCTAAGCAGTAGTGGGTCCGGAATAATTGTCCGAAGGTGTACGTCGCATCCGATAGGGATTCACGCGGTATCAGCAGCGAAAAAAATACAGAAGGCGTTTGACGAATCATTTCTATAAATCACGGCCGTTGAAGAGGCCCCGGACGTTTGAATAGATATCTGTATCATCCTCTAAACGTTATGATACGTCACGTACGTGCATAAACGTTTGCACGCGGTCTATTCGAGTGGATGACAAAACGTGATAGAGATTCAATTACTTGTAGAACTGTTACATAAACGCGTCACGTTTCTAACTTAATTTCATTTACACGCACCCCCGTCGGTCGGTAAACGTAGTAACGGGGCCTCGATTCGAATGGAAATTGATCGCATTACACGGGCGAAAGCGGCGTCCGATGGATAAGTCGCGCGGCGAAGCGCGAAGGGCGGAAGGGTTGAAAAGTCGGCGGGGCACAAAGAAGCCCCTAAAAAGACGGTAACCGGGGTCTGGGAAGTAGCGGAGGAACGCGACAGCGATTTCCGTCGAGCTGGCTTGTTTGGGAAGCGTGTCTGGCCGCACGCCAACACCGGGTATCATGCCTGTTTATTTTAATTTGTGAAACGAACGCCGCTGGTAGCACGTTGCGCTCATGCTGGCTCTCGCAATTGGCTTAAGCGGTTCTTCCGTGGTTCCGCAAAGGAAAACGCGAGCCGCCGGCCAACCGGCTACGGGAACGAGAGAGAGAGAGAGATGGACCGGGCTACAGTTACGAAAACCAACCAACTTGGAACTATCCCTCCTGCCACCCCTTGCTGTCTCTACTCGGACTTCCCGCTGGACAAAATGATTTATCTGTTTGTTTGTTTAGGTACAGGGTAGTTTAGCATGCGGACGTCCCGAGTTCTATTTGTTAAGGATTATAAGCTGTAATTTACTGGGATTAGATCGAATTTAGCTCGGTAAAGTGGTCTCGTATCTAACCATTTTTCCGGCTGTTTTTCCCGGCTTTTTAAACGATCACGCTCGCGTAAAAAGGTATTCCATGCTCCGGACCTACAGACCGTGCTATCGCCGAGTTATTTTCAGCTCAAACAGAAAAGTCGAGTAGCAATTACGGAGATGGATGAGGTGTCAGTGGCTGGCGATGCGCCGGTATGTCTAGAAACGAAAGGCGCGTCCGAGACAACGAAATTTCCTAATTGTATGCCAGGAGTTCCGTGATTAGGGGTTGGTTTCACGAGCCAACCCCGCGATTCGAACTTGCCTCCAATCGAACAACGTCGTGGAGGATCCCCCCGCGCTGCTACCAAACGATGCAATAACCCTAATTATTCGTTCCTTTCGCACGCCACGTGTATTCTGACCGCGATGAATTCGTCAAGGGGCGAGAACGTTCCTTGTACGATCGATTAACACTCACCACGGACATGTTTGCGATCACGTGATACTCGTTTCGATTTGACTCGCGCAAAAATTCATCCACGTATCTAATCACATTCCGATTCGTTTGCCTTAACCCTTTAACTGCGGAATTTAGATTTCAAAATTTTATTTTCTACTATTATGAACATATAAAAAATGTAATATCTTAAACTCTATACATTAATTCGATAAACTGTACAAAGTTCATGTGAAAGGTATTATAGTGAAATTAATTGTTTTGTACGATTCTCCTTATATTTAAACGGATTATCAATATTAATCGAACGAGATTTGAATTGACGTGTATACATTTGCTAAATAAATATGTAAAATAAATATTGTGATTTTTTAGCTATTTTTCCCTTCATCTAGACCCTCAAGCAAACACAGTAATATTAAAAAAAAATCACTTTCGTAAATCAGGCTACTAAGGGTTAATACGATATCTATCGTGGTAGCCAGGAGTCACTACATAAAGAATACAGTTTTCGTTTACTACTCAGAAGAAACGTTTGGAACAATAAAATAGCGAAACCCCGGCATCTTGGCTTGTATCCCAAAAAGTACCGACAGAGCGGAAAGTTTACGAGCGCGGGAGAGAGGAAAAAGATTCTTGTTGGATCCTCGTAAAATTTAGACGGCCAATACTTATGCTCCTTCTTCCGCTTGCGACCGAACAGAGTGAAAATCATTGCGCGTCTCTTCTATTAAATTTATACAATTTTAGCGTCGGATATAATTTACCCCTCACGGTTTCTCTTATTACAATTTTATATCTATAGGGGCAACGCGAATCAATAAGCAAGTATTAATTACGATTTAATTAATTGATGCGTTCGTAAGCTATAAAATTGATATGCAGCATCGTTTAATGAAATCGAGTAATAATCGCTTGTTTGAATTCGATTTCGCTGTACCTGATCTGGTTTCATAACAGAAGTTTATAAAAAAAAGTTCTCGAAGCTTAAACCCGTAGTCTGTCAATCGCCGTTAATCGTTAACGAGATTTAAATGGCGTACAGCGTGTTCGAAACAAACGTGGCCGGGAAGGCGAGGTGGCTATAAATTACAGTATCTCCGGGGCAGCAGGCGCCAAGTATCAAATTCGTAGGTTCGTCGAAGGTAAAGGAGGAGCGGGAAACGAATAAAAGGTACGTCGCGTGGGTGGGTGCGCGGAAAGGGCAAGGAAGAAAACGGCGATCGAAGGGGACACGGAAGGTGCAAAGAGGAATCGTCGAAGCGGCTAGGCTCCAGGCATGTTTTTTCTCCTCTCTCCTCCCTCCCGTACACCCACCGTCTCCATCTGTTTCTGCTCCTTTTCCACGGTCCCATCTCCGTTTTGCACGCAAGATTAATTTTATAGCCGCGAAACGTTCGGCATCGCGTGTCGCGCCGACGACAAGGGACACCCCGTATACGGCGGCCATCTAACCCGGCGGAAAAAGAGCGGAAGGAAGAAACCAGGAATATTTCTTTTTGCAATCTCTGAACGGCGAGCCGAGGCGGCCGAGTCGAGCCGCGCCAGGCCGGGCCCCCGGTGCTGTTCATCGATTTTCCCATCTTTCCAGATGACGTACGACCATGATCTCCTATCCATTTGTCACGCTTAGAAATCGCGCGAAATTCTCGCCTTCTTTCGTGTTTAATTGTGCTCGAGTCATTAATTCCTGGACTTTAACACGCTCCACCCTCGACGACTGTCCGTCCGCCTCGATTTTTTCTATTAATTTATTTGGCGATTGTACTCGCTGTTGAGATAACCCAGGTTATTTCCCCGGGAATTCGTGGTATTCTTTTAAAAGTGGTCTGACTCGATACGTATTCCACAATTTCTTCCACCGCCATTTCGTCTCGGCCGTTTCATGCTGGAAACTCATCGTCCGAGCGAATCCTCAAAACAAATCTCGATCGGAGCTCGGGGCACGGTAGCATCGGAGATCCCAAAGGGGAACAAGTATCAATAGCTCGAACGTAATCGGGATCCCAGGGCAATGGAAGCTATCGCGGAATTTGAAATGCAAACAGTGGCATCGCGAAGACGAGCAGTCGACTCGAGGAGGCAACGATCTCGCCTGCCTTTTCAGAGCAGCTACGTGAATAACAACAGACGTGGTCGTCCGACGGAAATCAACGATCATCGGGAAAGGAACAAACGAAAGGTACGGCCAGGGAACCATAAAAATGCCGGGGAAGATTCATGAAAGTCATCACATTTCAAATTAAGAAGACTGTCTCTCTCTCTCTCCCCCTCGATTCTCGGGAAAAATATGAAAACGTAAGAAGGGACGTATCATCCATAGACCGCATATTTTTATGCGAGATCAAGCTTCTATTGGAAAAGTCGAGATCTCTTTTATCACGGAAAAAAATATCGCCCTCGCCTTTCTCTAATAATGTTTTACTTTAGGAATACGAGTTCGTAAAAATTCCGTATCAAGCCTGTCATTAGCCCGGTCGAAATTTTCTGGACGATAAATAGACTGTACACGGGGAACAGTTGAAAACGGGGTTTCCGGATTCCGTGCACAGGAGCGTGGTCCAGAATAGGATCCGGCATTGTGTCTGTAACCTCCGGTAAAATTCGTGACGGTATAACCGGGGCCGGGAACGGGCGGGCGTGCAGCTCGGTAATCGTGACTCGTGACCGTCGTGCACTTCTGCTCCTCTTTCCGGTTTCTGAGCCGCGAAACCGGCCAAGAAAATCATCCGCTCGGCGAGAAAGAGAAGCCCAGGGACTCGTGTTCACGACTGGATAACCAGCGGAAATAAAATGCGCTTCAACGAGTCGGCCTCCTCTTCTTTCTCTCCGATTCTGCCCCCGGAGTACATCTACCCCCGCCTCGTTCCTCGCCGTTTGCCCGGCTACTTCGATTCACGTTGCTTAATAGAAAAACGGGGTGGCCGAAGGGAAACGGAAAGAATATCTTGCCCGGTTATTGTTTCACGTTTTCCCGAGGAAACATAAAACGTATTCTTCCCTTCGCGGACGAAGCCCTCCAATTGTTTTTCGCTCGATCCCCGTGATCCATTATCGAATGGATCGCGCAGTTTTCTAATTTACGTGAAATCAACATTTCCATTGAAAATCTTTAATTGGCCCGGCGGCTGTGACGTCGGAGGCGCGATCCTCTTGAAACCGATTGGAATCGATGAGATTCACAAGAGGCTTCGCGACGTTCGCGCGATTATACATACAAGATGGAACGAGTTTCCCTCGCATTGTGAGTTTCCCCGCTACTCGGGCACCCGTTCCCAGCTTCTTTCCCCTACCTAGGGCGTACCTTTTCCGCTCGTCATAACTGACGCTAATAGTGTCTTCGAGCGGCTCGGCACCGCTACAAATTGGTCTTTCGATTCGACAACGCGTTTCGCCTCCGCCTCTTATTATTTCCCTTTCGTACCACGTCCTTATCTGTTCGCCCAAATTGCTTCGACGTTCGCGGGGTACCTCTTCACGTAGTCGTCGTCGGTCTGCCGACTTTTTGAGTCCAATTAAAGTCGTGCCTGGCTGCTGCTGTCCCCTGCCGCGGGGCTCTCTGTCTACGGCTCTGTCTCGTTTCGTCTACTTTCATTTCCCTCTAACGTCCTCGAGGATCGTCAAGAACGCCAGACCAGCCGTCTTCGATTGATTCCGTCCTCCTGATCGACTACCGGCTTTCCCGTGTCTCCCCGAGATCGACCCTGACAACGCGACGCGCTAAACGACCACGTCCCGGTACACAAAGCATATAGTTCATTCCGCGGAATTTATATCCTTTAATGGTTCGATATGAAACAAACCGCATCGCGGAACGAACCGCTACTTCTCTTTGTAAATTTATACGTACTCCTCGAAATGGACTTTGGTTTTTTCTCATAATATTCCGTCCTCTTGATCGACTACCGGCTTTCCCGTGTCTCCCCAAGATCGACCCTGACAGCGCGACGCGCTAAACGACCACGTCTCGATACGCAAAGCACATAGTTCATTCCGCGGAATTTACATTCTTTAATGCTCCGATATGAAACAAACCGCATCGCAGAACGAACCGCTACTTCTCTTTGTAAATTTATACATACTCCTTCGAAATGGACTTTGGTTTCTTCCGCGAACCTTATAAAATATCCATCGCACAGGGTTTTACAGTTTTACTCTCTATAATTCAAAGAACCCGAAAGGAAAAGTTCATAATCCAGCCTCGTGAAAGCTTAAAAACTGGAACGGCGTGCTGCGGGCAAGCCGAAACAAACAAAGAAACTCTTAAGTCATTCCTAATCTCGAGCTCTCTGTGGAAACTTGGGAAATAAAATTGTTAAGTCCTGCCTGGCCGACGAAATCTTTCGTAAATTGAAAAGAGGAATCTTATCAACAAAATTATTTCTTCCCCTCGTCAGACGTTTCAAGTTGGTATCCAAAAATTGGCGATCCTATCGAACACTTGGACGGCGCGTGTATTCGTCTTCCTATGTAGCTCGTTCCCGTGGCTCGCGAA
>SHCU01000670.1:35239-47048 GCA_004307685.1 Ceratina australensis | reverse complement strand
TATATGTACGGTACAGAGTGTTTCTTCGTGTCGTTTGACGTTCCATCGCGTTCGCGGACGAGCACAAGGGGTCATAAGAAAGTTCCAAGGGATAAGTTCTAAGGAAAATTAGATCGGTGAATATAAAATTGAAAATACGTTCGCGAGCGAGCTTAGAGAATTTGAAAGTCTCGTAGTCGGAGGATCGCGATGACCCGATTTATCGAATCCAGCACGGAAATTTAAACGGAACCCCCGGGTCGCGGCTGAATTACGCGGCGGCATTCGCATAGCAAACAGCAGAAACTGGTTGAAATGCCCGTTTTCCCTTTAGTGCCACTAAGAACGTTTGATGACTCTCCGTACAATGATCGTCGAATACGTTTCACGGGGTTCGACTCCCGCCCAGGTATTCTCAAACTTTTCATCGAAATTGCCAGCTTATTACCCTCGTAACTGTTAAATTTGAACGGTTTAAAGGGCTTTCGGGTAACACTCGGTACGAACTCAGAATCGGAAAGTTTCGCAAAAGCCATATCGCGTATGTCGAGTGTTGGATGTACGTTCAGACGTTAAACGTTGTGCAGGTGTTTTGATATTTGAGCCTGTGTTTTTATCTTCGCACGAGAACGATTTTGTATGATATTAGAACAGTCAATGGAGGACAGTCTATTCTGCCTTAACCATGATAGAGGAGATGAGAGATTTTCTATAGTAGTATTTCTATTTCCAAATATCTCTTAGCTGTATCCTCTATCCGTACAGATATCAATGTATTAGAATCAACGTTCAGATACGTATTGAGCTTTATGAGAGTACACTGTTCATACGAGTTGAAACGAATCGTAAATTGAATAAGGACTATTTGCTTTTTCACAATTCGTTCGAACATCTAGTATGTATATAAATCATCAATCAGAACGGAATTCGAACACGGATCGGGCGAAGTAACGGTGAGCCGTTGAAAGCGAGAACACAGGGTCCATAGAATTTCAATGAAAAAGTTTGAGAGAAACGCTCGGCGGTGGTGAATTTCCGTGTATAATCGCGCTTTTAGAAACCGTGAAACGTCGTTACCATTGCAAATACTATCGCGCGAAGGTGGCTCGGAACGGATAGCCAGGGTTGGGTGGGAAGGGTGCAAAGCATGAGCTATAATGGCGGCTCGCCTAACCGGATATACGCCCGCTCGGAGCGCATTTCGCAGTCCTCTTGTCGCGGCTCGCAGCCAGGGTTGTTTACGAGCGCGACCGTTACCCCGGATTATGGTGACCATCGGCTCGCTTTATCCCCCTCGCAAACCTCGAGTGCAGCTATCGACTCCTCGGTCATGTCACTGCGCGTGTCATCGCGCCACCTAATTTTCTTGATCACCGACGAGCCGATGAATTACACCGTCAATATGAAACGCGTTTCAACGAGTACACAAGCTGTTCACTCTACGTTTTAGCTTCATTTTCATCAATGAAATCGTAATAATTTTATAGAAATTTAGAAATGTTTATGTGAGACAACAAAGATACTCTGTTAGTATGAATTGTTGCCAGAGAAAATAACATTTTAGTTTGAGTGAACAGGCTGTAGATTGCAAATCATAAATTACTGATTACATATAACTATATATTATAACTTTTTAATGAATGCAGAATAATAATAGTTAAATATGAAACCAATGCCTCTGTATCGATATACTATTGTTCCTCTGAACATTAATTTGTGCAAATTGTACGTGCATAAATAGGAATATACGTGCATATGTATTTCTGGTAGAAAGTAAAGGAAATGGATTAGGTGATCGATAGTAGCACGTAGAGATTGACTGGTAGGATTAGCTATATATGCGATCGATTCGTGAAACTAATCCGGCAATACCGAAATTGAAAATCCGGGTGAAGGGAGAACGATAGGACGCGTGGGTGGTCAATCCAGCGTTGTCATACAATTGAAACATTGTGAAAATCATTGAAAATCATTGTCTCTTATGGAAGTAGTCGCGGATGGATAATAAATGTCACGGGAGGACAGTGTCCTGCTTTAAATAAGGCAGTTTTGGAATAACTAATTTACTTTTACGGTACCGTAAAATATTCCGTGTACGAAAGGTAGACTGCGGAAAGCATTTCTCGTAGCATTTCTCTCATTGTCAAAAGAGAAAGTTAACGAAAACTACAACATAATAACAGTGCGTTCTACAAGTACGTTAAATTATACCTTTAATGCGCGTGGCAAAGAATTCATTTATTTACCGCGTCCGGAGTCCGTAACAATACACAAAGTGTACAGAGGGAAACCTTTCGAAAAAACGAGAAAATAATTTCGGGAGTAAATTTTGTTTCACAAACGAATATGGGTGGCCATGTTCCGTTTTGCTGGGAGATAAAAGTCCAGCGTAGACAATTATGCAGAAAGGACCAACTGAAATCTCTCTGATGCTTTTTCAGAAAATTTTCTGCAAATAGGATTTACTTGAGAGAAATCTGTATTCTTGCACTCTGATACTCCTGTGTCTTTCATCAACGTCACAAGTATAAAGGTATCAGAGATCGGACTGCAAGTCCAGAATTGCTAATTTCCTAAATTATGAACCTGCCGCGCTTAAGAGGTGCAACATTTACATTCTCATTTATTTCAAATTCAAAAAAGCTCAAGGGTCCCCCCATTAGCTTTCTCATTTCATTACTTGCCCTCGCAAGCTTTCGAAAATAATTAGCCACGGCTTATGACTTGATATAAGCAGTCACTACGCGAACTGCAAATTAATTTTCTTCAGTACTTGTAAATTCAGTCAGACACATTTCGCTTATTAACCCGGTGACTCGAAACTTTTAATTCCCGCACGTCGACGAAGCAATGGCACGCGTTCGTGCAATTCGAAATCGCAAGATAAGTGAGATCACATGGTATTTAATATGAAGATTAATCATTATCGGTATCAAATTGAAAATGAGATTAAAAATCGGAGAAGTCAGCAGCGTTGCAATTTCGGATCGAAATTCGGTCGAGCGCGCGTATGGTCCCGAGCTATTAATATTCCCGCGGGATCGGCCGCGTATTTTCTACGGACAGCCGAGTTTCGGAACGAGAAAAAATGATCATTTGATTAATTAAGGAAATCTGCATATCCATTTGTTGGCCGACGCGGGGAGGCGCACGGGGGATGCACGCGAATTCATTGGGTCGTTCCAGGGCCCCGCGTTGCTGCAACGCGGGACGCGCGACTGCTAGGAAAATGCGATTTGCATAGGGCCGTTTAATTGAGGCATCGTTTCGCATTAGCGTTTGTCATTTAGCCGGGCTTGTTTTGCGAATTTCGGATGCGAATTCACGGTGATACGCGCCGCGCATCTGCGACACCCGTTTCACAAAATCATCACGCTCGCATCAATTTTCAAGTGGCACTAACGCCGAACGCGGAATGTCTTGTCCCCTGTTAATTTTCTCTGACGACCGCGAAATACGCGACGATTTATTTAACCCGCGTTACTTTGATCAAACGTTATTTGCCGGGGCGACGACCCCGCGGATATGTCTGCAATTAAGCGAATAATCGAATTTCCACGCTGGTGGTGGTAAACTATGGAAGATTACTAAGCTCGTAACGGATGAACTTTAAACCGCAACTGAAACCGTGTTAAAATAGCGTAACTTTAAAAGCTGCAAAAAATTGTGTCGTGAATTATAAAGTTGACTCGGCACTGTTGCCGAACTTCACTTTCAACTTATCGCGAAAGTTAAAAAGTTCTCCACTCGCCCGTGGCCCCCCTGGGAAAATAGTATTTTCGAGCAGGAATATGGAAAAGTTTACCGAACGCATCTTGTTACCTGAATAATCGATAAATAACAATTAGAATGCACGCTGACAAGTTCCCCTGAAGATACTCGGGTAATCAAATTTTCTCTTCGGTTCGCGCGTGCCGGAAAAATTGAAAATACAGATCAAAATGAAAAAGTTCAATTTGCAAGGGGGACAAAAAAAAAATATCTTGATCCATCGTCGTTCTTCCTTCGCACACATCGAAGAATCGTTTCTCTAGATTAGAAACCCACCCTATCGCATTTACCCTCGTTCCTTGGAATCGAAGATCTAATCGAAACTTTCCAACCGATCTGCAAGCCAGTCAGTGGATACGCGGTAGCTCTGAAAAATGCTCAAACGCCCGGCTTAGGAAATTTTGTCGAATATACACGGTGTAAACCTGCAAGTGGGCAATATTTGAGGATCATATCCGAAAATTAAAACGAAAATGAAGAGTGACAAAATTGCGTTTGGTCCTTCATTAATTAGTTCTTGGCAATTAAAAATTAGCTGATTTTGCGCATACATATCCACTGGCAATAAATTTGAAAAAATTTGGCAAAAATTGAAAGTCTCCAGATAGGGTTGAAAATATGCTCAGGTATTCTCCTTATATATATAGTAGAACATTTACCCAGGGTTTCAGATTTTTCTATACATTAGATCCCGGGAAACAGCAATCTTAAAAATTTGAAAAGATTTACAGGATGCTTCAAAATTTACAGGTGCCCTTCAAAATTTGACAAAAATTTAAGGTCCGTCGATCGGGTTGAAAATATGCCTATGTTCTACTCATATAGCAATGCAAAAACACCCAATTTTTATTTCCTAATTAACGATGGCCTGAACGCAATTTTGCCACTCTTCATTTTTGTCGTATTTTGGCCTGTAGAATACGCGTCTAAAATATTGCCCATCTGTAGGTTTACACCCTGTACACACCGTGTAATATCTGAAATTTTGATACTGAATATATATTTTTATGGTAGGCGTCTAAAGAGATTTTGCTACAATGTTAGAGGTAGAGGCATCGGTATGGAGACTCGAGCGCGCAGGAGTCACGTTCGTAATTCACGCGAGATAATAGACACAGTCTCGTGGCGGAGGCGTCGAGGTATCTCGTCGCTCGTTTCCGTGATGCTCCACTCGGAGAAACGAGCAGGACAGTCGTAACGCGTGATGAGCTGTCACGTAATTTTGGTCAAACCGCGTCCCCGAGTACCGCTCACTTGATAGGGCAAAACCAGTTTCCGGCTTGCAGCCGAATTAGGGACTTGAGAAACTGTTACAGGTTTATCCGATTAGTTCCCACTGGAGAAGGATCAGATTGTCAAATGATTTCATTATTGTATTGATATCATCGTAACTCCTGTTTTATCATCGATGGATGCAAAAAAAAATGAAGAATATTCATGAAATTTTTCGTAAAATCTAAAAATAAATTGAATCACGTTTCCCACGAGGTAGAATAAAATTCGACAAGGGCTTAAATATAACGTAATTAGAAGAGTTAAGAAAAGACGGAGGAGCCCGACGACTTGGGAGTCGTAAATTTTCCCCGAGTTCATCCGGCAAAGGGAAAGTCGAGCAGTTTTTCTTGTCCCCGCTTTGTTTCCGGCGTTCTTTGTCCCCCTGATCAGACCCGGTAGTTACCGATAATTAAAACGCATCCCTTTCTCATGTCCGTTTCCACGTCTCATCGACGCGACGCCCGACGCTTCCGTGATTCGCTCCAGCTACGATTCGATTTAAGTGGCGGCGATCGATTTTTGTTTCAATTAGGAAACCCGCGGGGAAAAGTGCTGGTAACCGTAATTTCTTGTTCTGCCGGCGGGATTTAAAACCGGAAAAGTGGGAACCGAGTTTGTCGTTTCGCGTCGCAAGCAGGATTCTAATTAGATACCTGAGTAGATGATTTAAGAATGAAATTCATTCGGTGTTTAATGGACCACCCTTTTTATTATAATTTAATAAGTGACATTTGAAAAGGTGAAATGAAGGATAAAAAATTCATATAATGAATTTTGAATTATTCTGAATTTATAGATATCTAACAAGTATCTCATTGGTGAAATAAAAATATATTATCTGTTTAATAATTTAAGTAGATTCAGTCGGTGTTTAATGAACCACCTTTTACATTATAATTTAATAAGTGACATTTGAAAACGTGAAATGAAGGATAAAAAATTCGTATAATGAATTTATAAATAGCTAACGAGTATCTCATTGATGAAATAAAAATATATTTTCTGTTTAATAATTTAAGTAAATCGAAGTAGATATATGTCTCCACGGTCAAGTAAAAAAAAATCAATTTTAGATACTTTTCTCGAGCACGGTATCTCCATTGTCCCTTTCTCAGAACCCATTGAATATAAATCGGTGAAATGATCGGTACACTCGGAGCCAGCATGATGGAAACTACGCACCGAAAAACAATCGTACGCGAACGTTATTTTCCTCACGTTACAACAATTTTTTCCCGTGAAAAAATCGTTAGCGACGTGAACGAATTCCGAGCGATCCCGGCATGGAAATTCGTGCGATCAATGTAATTCCATGATGGAGACGCGTGACAGGCTCTACAATGCGCCTTGCACAATACATGTATATACATATAAACCCGAATTTTCGATCAAATCCACGTCGCGCGACGCGTACGTAAGATCATTTAATGTTGGCACTTAATAAAATCCGGTATTACTATTTTCTTTTAATAAGAAATCAATTGGATAAAATCTTATTTTTCGGAAATTAATTTTCAATCAGATCATATCGTTTTATTAGAATTTAACTTTTCGAAAATTCACGTGATTATTAACTCTCGAATGCGACTAATTAGCATCATCAAATAAAATTGCTATAAACTCGTCATATATTTCGAAATTAAAAAAGAAAATCGCGACGGTATTGACATTTTCAGAATCACCCGGTCACTCGTATTTGCTTCAAATCGACGTTCATAGTGTATCTGGTAATATTTGGAGACATTTCGATCATCGATGCTCGGGGACGCGACGATGGATGATTGCGGTTCGAACAGGGAAGAGGCGTATAGGCCGAATTTTAATTAATGCGCTACCGGATATCGATAATGACAATTATTGTTGTCAGCGGGTTTTTCGGCGCGCGCGTAATTAACGCCGCCAGTTCGGCTAATTAGCCGGCTACGTTAAAAGTCATTTAATTACGGAAATGCACGGGTAAAACCGCCTAATTAAATGGGTTTTCGGAATCAATCGAACCGCAGCTTGACAGACATTCGATACACTCTCTGAGAGTCACCTGATATTTCACAGTTGTTTTTTCCACGCTCGCTAAACTTTGATTTTCGCTTTACCCCTTTTCCAATTGATATTCGAATCTAATTGTGGTTTATTAGCAGCCGAACGAATACGTAAATTCGATAAATACCTCGTTAAGATTTATTAAATATACCTTGAAATTCGGTTCGCACATCAAAAATTTGATTGTCAGTAATCTCTGAGCGAGACTCTAAAAAAATGCAGCATGCGGGGAAGGGGGGCCCTTTCGTCGGACTAGACAACGGGTTCAATTAAATCGCGACACCCTGGTCGGCCTGGCGCAATATCGACTGTTTGCCAGCCGAGGGAATTGGTAGCCAGGTTCCAAAAGGTCCTTCGGGAAATTCGGTAGTCGTGCAAAAACTAATTATCGCCGGCTCTTTGCTACGGACATTTTGTTATTCAAACCTAGCATTTTTATTCGACTCATGGTAATGAATATAATGAAATGGTAATCAGTTCATAAACTGGTATTAAATGTGATGCTCTTGACAGAGAGATATCCGTTTCATACAGATTCTAAAAACCTTTTTTTTATCACAGCTAATTTTGATCCAAGGATAGGATCGACTTTTAACGTGAATTAAACACCTTTGAAAAGAGCATCGTTCAGAGGAAAAATAGAACAAGAAGTAATATCGTGAAATGCTTTCATCCACAGCGTACAGTCAATTAAACCTATTATCAGTCGACCGGCATATTAATACCATCGGTTACACGATTTCAGTCGGAGCGGCCGGGATATTTTCGTAGCTTTGCCGGACGCGAACCCGTATTTGCATACTTCTGAGCGAGAGAGCGGGTTAGCTCATTATCATTTACGCGGCGACCACTCTAATTGAAACTCGTTATATTCGAAATTACTCCCTTTGCGCAACCGGGACTCGCATTATCGCATTACCGATTTAACGTCCCTGCCTTCGTTCGATGTAGCTAACCCTTTTAACCGACGCGAATCCCATTGTCATGCGATCGCGCGTACAAACGAAAGTTTAGAGCAACCGTTTATCTTAATTTTCCCACGCTGAAATTCGTTCCGGATCGTTTACCCTGTTTTGATTTCGATTATTACATGCCGTAACTAAATACGCCACGAATGAAATACGATGCTTAAAAACCGAGCAGCGTGTACGGTCAGATATTACACGCGCTTGACGTATCGTCCTATAGAAAATATGAAAATGATTTTATTTAAAATCGTATTCACAGGGATACGAATTTACGTGAAACAACAGCGCGGCCCATCATCGTTTCTCCTATTCAAACCGTTCGAAATTACACGCTCGCGAGAAATCCCGCAATCATTATCTCGTCATTACCGTTCGCAGGCACGATGGATATCAAAATTTCGTGGCCATAATCAATGACAGAAATTTCAACACGCCAACCTCTCCTCTCTCTCTCGCGTTCGCACGCGCGAGCCCATTATTATTAACATCCGTCTCGCGATTATGTTGATTCATCTATTAAATGCGTAATTATTTGATGCATCGCTGTTTACCGTTACACACGCCGCGGCACCGCGTTCCTGTGTATAAATCTCCATCCCGCGAATCGAATTATCGTCCGGCGTTATTCGTCGCGATTTCGCGTATCAAGGCTCGAGTACACGCGCCAGCGCGAGTTAACCGTTGCACGCGTATTTTTCCACGGGAATCGTCGCGATTTTTATCCGAAGCGAATCTCGGCCATTAAAACTATTGAATTATTTATCGATCGGGGTTGAATTCTCTTTCCCCAACTGAAATTCTATTCCAGCTCTCCGTCATCTCACAAGTGATATTTGCCTCCGCCGCGACGTCACTTCGGAATTATTGCATTTCATGAATGTCGAACGAGTTTACAGATCAAAATCAGAGATGTTATTACTCTGTGAGTTATCGTGGATGTAAGTAAATGAATCTTGGTACGCGCAGTTTATTTGGATTCATTTCACAGAAGAAATAATTAACGACGCGTTAAACTCGGTTTTCCTCGGGCAAATATTAAACGCGCATCCGTTGGGATACGGAAAATTTCCCGGTCGACTTGGCAGGGAGCCAAAAAAAGAGAGTTGACGCGAACCAAAAACCGGCTGATTTGTTTTACGGCATGCGCCCGGTTTCTCCCGGAAAGACTTCTGATTTATCTACCGGATTTTCCGCGCTCGCTCGTTTTCACGCGTTGACAGACGCCAGCGCGGCCTGTCCCGCGTCCCTATTTATTATCTAACGAACGTTAACCGAACAGAAGGAAATCGGAAGTCGAAGTTTATCTACGTTCGCGCGTCGCAACGCCACCGGGCTCATAACTCTCGCCCGTTCGCCGCGTGAACGAAGATCAAACGCGAATAATTAATCGGGCGCGTCAATTAATTATATAAAGATGAAATTGGGTAGTTTTAATTTGCCGACTGCGAAGCAATTTCAATTACCTTATGAACGAGTGACATCGCCGATGCAAAATCATCTCGCTGCCTATCTAATTACACTGATTGCGAATCCGAACAATTAACTTTATAACCATGCGTCGATGTTCCCAGCAAGAGGAGTGCAAATAATTTGTATCAAAGTTCGAAGGCATAAAAACTCGGGAGAGCGTAAAAAATGCGTGCACGCTCAAAAACTACGAAAACTGAATAAACAATCGTTACGGATCTCTCGGTTACCGGAAATATTTGTCGAAATTCTGATTCTTTGCAAATATATGTATCCATCGGGGTTTTTTTTTGTTTAGAGAGAAAAAAAACAGGTAAAAATAAAAAAACCGTGGAAAAACGTCGTCGGTTGACTGCGACACACGTGACGAACTCGAGATATACGCAACAGCAAAAAAAAAAATAAAAAATAAAAATCGAGGAGAGAAAAATAACAACTCGCCCTTTGTTTAGTCGCGACATTGTAACGCGAGTGTGACGCGCTTCGTTCGTGACAAACGCGCACAAATTTTCACGGAAATTTAATAGAATCCCCGCGATTTCATTTTCCGCGCAAACAGGGTGGCGTCGGGGCGCGGCTAGCGAAACGGCGATCGCTCGCCCGCGATTGTGTCTGCGAATCTATAAATTAACAAGAATACAAATTGATTTATAGACAGGTTAACTTCGATGTTAAATCGTACGTGCACATACACGCGGCCAAAAATCGTACCGTAAACCAGGTAGAACTTGTTGTCGCACGTAATACCAACGAAAGACAAATCCGCTTTTTTTTCAGAACGTTCAATAGGGAATATATTTTTTTTTTTTGATTTTTTAAACTCTAGGTTGACTGTAGCATTTCGAGAATTTATCACCGTCAAAATCCGATATTTCATGTTAGTCGATGTAAACATTCCGTGTTGTTTCGTTCGAAACATTCTCCATTAAATTTTTCCTAAACTCTGTTCTATGAACGAGGGTAGGAAACATTGAAATTTGATATAGTAGCAGCGGTTAATTACGAGGATTTATTGTACTTCCCGCTAAATATCTTAAGTAATGCATGTTATAAAAAAGTTCCGGTGCACTTTTCCCCCGGCCGACTGTCACCCTTTTTCCCGTCGTGTCATTATCGCAGCGTCGAAACTCCAGCGGGCAGCAGTAGCAGCAGCTAATTTCATTTAAAGTAGAAAACTAGCAGGAAACAAGCTGGAAGCCGGTTGCCCTGTTATTAGCTCGTTCTCCGGCGAGGCGGCTCAAATTTCAGGGCCGGTCGACTACTTAAACTCGACCCAGTATGTCATAATTACTCGTGAAAAGTATCGCGAACGAAAGTTGTAACCAGAGGTGCCGAGTTAGTGTCCCTCTCCCCCCCTCTCGTCGGCTTCACCGCTCGAGACCCACTATTTTCCGTGAAACTTCACTTTTTCGCGACGCTCGAGTTTCTCTCTGTCTCACTTCTACCACTAACTATCCGTGACTACTGTGTCTCTCGGAAGGTTCCAAAATTCTCGACAAATTTACAATTTTTTTTAAGTTTCGATATAAATTGTGGATTTAACCCTTTCGCTACGGCAGTTCGGTCCGCCTTAGCAATACTCCCGATGAAAGTGATGTATGTAGATTAAAATACGTATTAATTTGTATTAATATTATTCACATTAATTTAATATGTTAATATAATTGTTACCTTTATGTTATTCTCGTAATTATTTATATTAATTTATTAATGTATGTCGGATATATCCGTCGTTCGGAGCGAAAGGGTTAACAAAATTTTTGTTCTTTATGAAACAAAGCCTGTTACACAGAATAATAGGATTACACGTTTGTGTCGCAGGACACGGAAAGAAAACTGAACATATAAGAGATTTGCAATCAACGAGATTGAAGGTTCCATTACGGTGGAATTGAGATAGAACTTTCCCCCCTGTTACCGTGAGTCACGTGAGACGATTAAGGATGGCCTTCGTTCTTTCAAATCCGGTTTAATTAAGATACGGTCTAACAACGGAGCCTCCTTCGACGATAATCAAAGACCTCGTTAGATACTCCGGCCGCGGAATTAAACCGCAAATCGGGCCTGCAATTTTGCCCCGTACAAATTCCGCAAAGCGAAATTCCGGCGTTATTGCCGTAATCGCGAAACGATAACGAGACACCTCCCTGACCGGCGCGGGCGATCTCACTTCTCGCCGCGGGAACGAGTCCTCGTTTGGAGAATTTAACCGATACCGAAATTACGAAGCTCTTGATTTCTTTTTATTTTTTTCCTCGGCCGCTCGAACTGATCCGGGTAAAAATAGATACTGGCTCTCCCTTAACCCT
>SHCU01000670.1:0-22513 GCA_004307685.1 Ceratina australensis | reverse complement strand
CTGATCGTGAGAAGGGTTTACGAGGAGGCAATACCCCCTTTTAAATCCCGATCGTACTCGAGGTCATCGACCTATCCTCATTTGAAACATCATATTCATCTTTCCGCCGGAATTTTATTTGACACAACATTATTCTCAAATCAATATTATTCATCGAATTCAATGGAGAATTTCAATTAATTCCACTTCATCCTTCATGGGGATTATTTATCGTGTCTTTATATGGTTTCCATGATTCAATTATTTGATACGAAACAATGCGAACATTTCCATCTAGTAACAATGCTTCGTTCGCTCAAAGAAATTCATCGCATAGCATCGGAACGGATACATGATGGATTGGTAATGGTGAAATTAATTTCTCTTAGGATACATGAGGAAACCCTCGTGGCTCGACGTTAACTGATTCGCCTAGAGACCGCGAGGAATGCGGTTTTGGGTTTGAATTCTCAATAGTAGCAACCCTCGGAGGGGCTCGTTGTCCAGCCTAACCTTGGCTCCCTCGCGTTTCCCTTTCCTAACGACGTAACTAACTTTCCACTCCGGGCAGAGCACGAATCTGTCACGAGTTCCACAAATGCCTGGGCCTCGTCGTCCCCCCTCGTCTCAAGTGAAACTGATATCGAGGCTGCCCTTTTATATTGCTCCATCTTCGTTAAGGGCTCGGCCTGATCGATATTGCAACTTGGTTAGGCTGTCAAGCATTTCTGAGGTTCTATAGTCTGAGGGATTTAAAAGAGTGATGCCGAAGCCTTTCACAGAGTTTCCCATTCATCGAATCCTATTACAAAGTTTTCTTGAGGAGTTTATTGGATCATCATGTCTTCAAGTAATGTATGCTGATTAAGATTGTCGTCGCTCTTGGCTTTTTATATCATTTAATAATATATTAATTATATCATTTAATTTTTTATAATACATGCCAGTTGGTATTATTTCGGCAACTTTGACTAAATATCTAGCTTTATCTTTTATCTTGTACGGAGAGACTGACCTCTAATAGGGAGCAGCTCTAGAGCTTACCTAACATCAGAGAGTAGAAGTTGTTCTAATCGATATTGCGAAGTTCGTGGCTGTCAGGTTTTCCCAAGGCGCGGTGTAGATTACTCGTTAAAGTATACGCCAACAAACTTGTATCTGTGTTCTAGAATTTCTTCGATTTTCCTTCGACGCTTACACCTACCGCGATTACTCATTAAACGTGTAGATAGCGAATCAGGTATTTAATTACTGACGATACACGCACTAAGTGAAACAAAGATACGATTACTCACCGGCAGGTTTGTTTGTTTTTACCGGAACATTAATTTTCTCGTCGGAGGGAAATTATTTTAAAAATAGCTTCAGCGGTCGAGCAATTATTTTGCGGCTGGTAAGGGAACAACATTTTTATCGCGCTCCACATTCATCAGATTCCCTCTCCCACGCGAAATAACTCGGCGTGTTTAAATACGCAGCCGTAAATCTATCGTTCCTAACTGATACCCTGGCCCTTTATCTTTTATTGCCACGATCGGACAGTATTTCATCGACCAACAACTACTATCAATTATTTTCCATGCGAAAGAAATTCTTGTCGACATTCCTCTTTATATGAATTCAAATTCTTTTACGATTCCCGAGAAATACCGTCGTCGAAATTTATACAGACACTCCTAGCCTGACACTAAATTAACTCTTTTACGCTATAGAATTACATGATCGTTCGGACGACACGATGGGTAAATGAAAAATTGTAAACGGTGTTGTCGATGCTTTAACAACTAGTAAAACGTTGATCCCATATTTCAAAGGGGCATCCCGTTAATGGCCCACAGTAAACAGTCAAACGTTTGGGAACCGTATCGCAGCTCGCGTAAAAGTTGCAGTAGCAGGCATTAAACTTGAATCCGTCCGAGCGGCGCGAAGGTAGGTCTCTTACTTGAGATACGACACTCCCGACAATCGCATCCAGCCTGATATAAAATAGTTTTTAGAAACTCTCTCGCCGCCTCCCGACGTTATCGTAGATTTCTTACAAACACGGGCGACGCGATTTCCCTTCGATTTTATGGATCTCCCGGTAACGACGTACCTCTTACGTTTCACGCGAACGCCCTGCCGTTTTTCACTATCACGGCGTGAGTTTACCGTCTGGATACTCACGAAACTATTCAACCGGCGGAGGGCAGGGAGAAGACGGACAGTAAACTCCCTCGTGCTCCCTCTAGATTGTATAACACGATTTAAGAGGAGCATTTATAATTTTATCGAACGCGCGTCCCCATGAAACCCTTTTACCGATCCCTTCACGATTTTTACGAGCTATAAAACGATATATCGCCCTACGGGATTAACGTTCATCCTCGCTGTTCCGGCGTAAATCTTCGCAGAAGTCGAAACACCGGCTAACGAAATCTTTACGGTCGCGTCGATGCCGTCGCAACTAATCCGCGTGGCTTCCCCGTAAATTCTCCGGGTGAACACTTTCAAACGACGGTAAACTGTACCATTGTAAATTGATTATCTCTCGGTGGGAAAGAGAATCTCAGGGAAAAATAAAATAAACGTTTAAATCGACGTAAAATATAAGCGGGTTAGAGTCACAGTCGAAGTATGAGAAAACTTGATACAACAGATTAATGTATTAACCGTTTGAGTCTCGGAGATTTTTTTTAAAACACTATTGAAAAAACCCCAAAACCGCTATAGCGCTTCAAAGATTCTCCGTTTTGTTTTTGCATAGTCTATTATGTATTTTATTTCTAAGACGTATTCTATACATAAAAAATGAAATTATAAATGCGTACACAGATAATCTATGCGAGAGGATTTATATGATATGTAATTCATCAAAATCTAAACGTTATTCTCAAACGGGTGATTTTAATGAAACATAAGCTTGGGACTCAAACGGTTAAAGAATAATCTGAAAAGCAGATACAAATATTGTTTGAAACCCGATGAAAGATAAATTGCTTGGAATAAATGTAGAAGGGTCTACGACTGATAGCTTACCAACAGAAGTCGTCGTCGTCATTCGTTAAACCGTGGCTGAAAGCCAGCCGAGCGTGTTTACAACCACTTCAAAAGTGGTCCCTTTATTCAGCGCTTTGGATACTCGTTCTTTGAATTATCCGTCTCCTGTCATCCTTTTCGCGGATTAAGCGTGCCCCGGGGATAGAGGTTCTTGCGGTTCGCCACGGATCTCGTTGCCACGCCGCCGGCCTGGGAGAAAGAATTCCGGACCCCATGAGCGAGAGTCTCTCTTTTGAGGACATCAAACATTAGCCCACGGTTCTCCCTCATCCGTTTAGCTAACCGGGTCCGCGTCGGTAATTGAGAGGGGCATTCGGCCTTCTCCCCTAATTGAACCACTTGGTTCCTACGAGGTTGACGAATCCCGACACTTCCATGTTGGTCGACTTTTTGTTTCACGTCTCTTACTAATTACCTACAGAGATTTAGTTAGCCAGATTGCTGATTCTTAACAGATGTCTCTGAACAGTGGCATAGTTCTCCCTCCGGTGCGGGGACCTCTCTTTTAATACGAGTTTCGCGTGATTTCATTTTGTACGGTTTTATTTCACACGATTCTGCAACATTCTTCGAATGGATTCGTGGCAGATGGCCAGATCTAATTTTCTCCTCTCGGTTTTTCGTTGAAGTCTTGAAACTAGACCAATGATGATAGATAAGGAATCTCATCAGAGTGTTGCAAACCGGTATACAGGTCCTGTTCCAGGAGAAATTTTAGATCTGCATATAATCTTGAGATGAATATTTGAACTATTTATGGGTGCAACTTTATCAGATCAGTTGGAGCGTCGATAACCGAGGTTATAAATCAGGCTATGTCATAAATTAGTTAATAATATACATCGTGAGTAATTAAACTTTCCTAGTTGGTCGACAGTTTCGCGGGACTGATTTCCTAAAGCCGGAGGGGGGAAGAAGGATCGGTGACTAGAAAGTCGAAGGGCAAAGACCGAGTCGGGGTATGTTTCGGGAATGAAATATACCACCGCTCTCCGGTGGTTTCAGACTTTCCAGACGAATTTCTAAGGGTGGGAGAGGGGAGTGCCAGTGAGATGTAAAGGGGAGAGTACCCACCTTAAACGAGATTTCTCATTCTCGGCTAATTCAAGAGAACGAGTTCTATAATTCATTTCGATGGTCCTCGAGGAATCAAAAGAATCGTCAACTCCTACATACTACTACTTTACTTCTAATGGAATTTACGGCATTTTTGTCTCAAAAGAATTCCAAGTTAGATTTATCATCGCCTTCCTCCTCCATAAAATTTATATATCTATATACATATATATCCAAGTCATCAATAATAAAGTGAATTTATTTATTACTCTTATTTTTTATTCAAGTAGAGTTATTTCGTATGAAGCTAGTTAAGCAGGTTTCAGTGTCTCAATTTTAGCGGACCGAAATTATTCGCGGTGTAACTAGAATCATAAAAGCCTGGAGGTTCTAACTTTTGACTTGCGTCACCCACGCTGTAACTCGAACCGCTAGAACTCCGAGATTCTCCTGTTTGAGTTAAGTTACTTGAAGCACCGCGAAAATATCAAAACTCGTATACTGCGTTTGTTGCGAACAACGCTCCATGGTTATTGCGCGATAAAAATCACTTGGTTCGCACGATCTAAACGGCTCGTTGGAATCGAATGAATTTCGATATAATATCGAGTAATAACGTGAGGCGAAAATTCAAAGGGAGTGTCGGCGAAAATGAAAAAGCACAGGTATTTAAAGATTCAGAGAAGTTCCGCGTCGCTCCTCCGTGCGATGCAAATCGTGGAAGCGAAACCGAAAACGAAGTACGAAGCTTTGGGGCGTAAAGTTGGTTTCACCATTGAAAGAGAGGGACAGACAGGCCTCGGGGAAACAAAGGCAGGAAGAATAAATAATGAGTCTCGTTACCGTGAGTTTTCGAGCCCACTCTTCTGCACGGAAATTGGCCTCGCTGTCATGGAGGCGCAATTACACTTGGTGCGGCTTATTCTCTCTCCGTGCTACCGAAACCATTCCGGATCCAAAATTACAGCCACCCGTCCCGGAAGACAATCGCGAAAAACAAAAGAGATTTCACGAGATGCTTAGGGAATTGATAAAAATTGTATGGATATTTATCGACGAATTTATTGTGAAATCGTTTTTCTGTAAAACACGGTTTAATTTAAAAATTAAATTTATTTCATAAATATTAATGAACACCTTTTATGAATTTCTTGCTTGCTATGAGTTTGAACCTCCTGAAGGTTTACCTTGACGTGAATAATTCAGGACGCGACTAACCATTGTGAATCCGCGTCCTGTTCTACTCCTGTTTCCATGAATCGTCGAACGAGACTGTAAAAACGCGTCACGTATACCGTCGCCTTTTATCGGTGGAACAGATGTTCGATAATTTCTTGTAGACATCGACTCGGGCTGTAAAAAGTTTCCTGCGAACCGCAGCCATATGCTTCGTGCAATTTGCAGTTGATAGAATGTAAATAAACCATTGATGACGTTCTTCATCATTTTCGTCTGGATTCAATATTCATAATATTTTACAGTTCGTTAATTGTGTTCTCATACGCACTGAAATTCCTGATTCACCCTCGCGTCAATTTTCGTATGTCTTACCCAGAAACCTACCGCCACTCGGTAAAACTGTTCAAACTCGAACAAGGTATACACTGACAAAACATTATATTACAATTTAACCCCTTGACATACAATGATGTCCCGGAGACGTTATTCATTTCATCTGCCATCGTAGACTTTGACGTCTCCGCGATGTCAAGAACTGTCTTTGGCTAACACATAATAGCAATACATAATTCCTAAATGCTTCGAGAAGTATCACACGTTACAAAACTATTAAATTATTATTTTATAGTATTAATAAATTGACAACTCTATTGAATGTGATAAAGCAATGTAAATTCCAAAATAAAACGCCGTGTTCCTGAGCTTGTATATGAGTATTCCCAAATTAAATGATAACCTACGGACGCGCCGATGAGCATTTTATTTGTATGTCAAAGGGTTAACATAATCTCACAAGTCAGTTTCATCGAATCGATCATTCCGCATCGAATATTTGAAGACAAACAAAATCTCCGTCTCTGACGTTAAAAACCGACGTCGTAAACGTTTGATGAGGCTGAACTTTATTCCGGCTCGCCGGCGAAGTAAATAAAACGGTAAACTCAGATAAGAATTTCTCGCGACGCGTGGAGACGTAGCTGGCCAGCGAATTTCCCAATAGGGATAGTGGAAAAGTGTGGGTGGGGGTGTACGTAAATCAGTCAGTCGCAGGAGACTCGGTCCCGCAGCGAAATTGAAGTAAAAATTCCACGAGCACGGGACACGTGATTATTTAAGCCGTCGTGCATGATGAATGGACCCGTCCACGGCGATGGGAAGGCGGAAAATTTTGGATTCCGAACACGGCGGACCCGGCCCCGGCTCGCTGTCCGTTCGCCATTCTTCTTGGAGGACGTCGAGGGATTTTCTTCTTCCTTCCGCCCTTTTTTCTCGCTGCCTCTTTTTTCCCCGGATACTTTTCTTTTTGTTTTACGTCTTTCGGAAGTGGCGGCCAAGAGCAGCAGGGGCATTAAGAGACGTCCGTCTGGTCTGTTTCAGGTCCTACCATCTTGGAAGGCGGCCGAGAGCGGCAGTATATCCTTCAAAATCCGTACCAACGAACCGAACGGGTTGATCATGTACAGCCGCAGCGGTGCACACACCAGGGTACGCATAATTTCCTTTATTGCAATAATATATTAGGACCTTGAATAAGTTCTCGCTGTTTTTGTACAAAATTTCTCTCGGCTTCAAATCATACGACGCCCGATTTCCTTGCTTCTGGATCATTCCTAACACTTTTAAACGTTTCGGAACTGTTGACTCATCTACTTGTAATTTTTTTCTAAGTTCTGCTAGCGTCTGACATCGGTCTTGATCGAGTAATTCCTCTAATTCTTTGTCTTCAATTTTTTTGCTGCACCAGAACATTCCTTATCCTCAAGATCGAAATCATTATTTTTGAAGCGTCGAAACCAGTCTCTACGTGTCGTATTCGACAGAGCATTGTCACCGTAGGTCTCAACAAGAATTCTGTGTGCTTCAGCTGCAGATTTCTTTTGAATAAAATAGCACAATAAAATTCCCCGCAAATACACTTTATTTGCCGCAAAAATGGACATTTTCAGATCTAATAAATAATCACTTTCGTTAGACTAAAGTGAACTACCATTACACTGAAATTTAAAGTTGGATACAAGTAATTCCTTGAATGTGCGTTGCCATTCGAAATTCCATGCACGGAGTACCGCTACTACCATTTCTGAAAAAACAGCGAGAACTTATGCAAGGTCCTAATAAAATCCTTTAACGCGGTCTGTAACTTCAGATATTTTCAATATATTATTTCACATATTTTCGGAAGTATAAAATATTCTTGATACAGCCAGGAGCATGGTTAAAACGTTTATTAATTAATATATAATTTTTATCTCTCCTAACTGTAATATTTATATAATTAATTGATATGTTATCGATCCGACCTTTCCGTCTGTCGAAACAGCGACTTTGACAAAAATAGGGCAATGCGGTCGTTAGGATTAAAGAAAGGACTTAGAACTTTTTAAAACAAGCCAAAGAACACGTAATGTGTCAGGTAACGATCAAAGGAACAATGCGACAACCTTAAGGAAAGTAGTTCGCGTTTTTTAAAATCAAACACGCGACATTCTGACGAATCCGAACGTGCGGGATAATATGTATAGGTACGTGGCGGCGGGGTCAGGTGAATTTGGGTCGTGTGGTCAACGGCGAGGGAATGCATTTCCGCGGCTCTCGAGAGCTCGGCGTACTCGCCAGTTATCTCGATTTAACACACAGTACCGGCTCGTATAATTCCCGCAATTATATTTCAACGTTGAAACTGGACGGAAAGGGCGTCGCGCGGCGCCGCGTTACCATCGCGAGTAATCACGGCTGCGTGGCATGGAACGGCGGCGGCGTGAAATAAATCGGAAAGTTGCGAACACCGGCGTTTCTCGTTAAGGCTGCGTGCGCCGAGCCCAGCCGCGGGTTCGTGCGGCTTGCTCATTAGCAGAATCACCGGGTCCCGCGAACAAATGCATCCTCCCTTTAGCGTTAACGTCCCACGTGTGTCAGGCCAGCGGACAGGCCCGGCCTCGATGTTTGTTAATACGTTGCCCGCTAAACGAAATAAACGCGACCGGTGCGTCTCACAAGTGCGGCTGGAATTTTTTATTAACCCTTTAAGCGCGGAATTTATTTGCATAAATCTTATTTTCTACTAATTTAAATATATAAAAAATCTAATACTTTATTGAATTAATTTGTAGCATTCAAAGTATTAGATTTTTATATATTATATATTTTATATATTATTATATCTTATTTTCTATTAATTTAAAGTTTTCTAAAAACAAATTCCGCACTTAAAGGGTTAATAAAAAATTCCTGCCGCACTTCTAACAGCTACAGAATTCATGTGAGCGATGTTATAATTAAATCAATTGTTTTATACGAGTCTCTTTATATTTAACACTTTCGCTACGGCAGTTCGGTCCGCCTTAGCAATACTCTTGAATGGAAACCTCCCGACGAAAGTGATCTATGTAGATTAAAATATATATTAATTTATATTAATATTATTTATATTACTGTATGTCTGTATGTAATATATTTATATTAATGTATGTCGGATACATCCGTTGTTCGGAGCGAAAGGGTTAAACAGATTATCAATATTAATCGCAGGAGATTTAGAATAACGTGTATACACGTCGAACGCAGTTAACTGGTTAAGGAGGATAAACATGGAAGACGGTAAACGTAGAATTATTTTTTAATCAGACTAATTCCTTTTTCATTTGCAGCAAGACCTCTTCGCGTTTGAAATTTTTGGTGGTCACCTGTATCTACACGTGGACCTGGGCAGCGGACCTGTCAAGGTGAAGCCATCGAAGCAGCGCGTGGACGATGGGAGATGGCACGACGTCGCGCTTCGCCGGGTCGAGAGATCCGGCTACTTGACCGTCGACAGTACCGCGGTTGAGTTTCACACGCCAGGTAAGAAATCAAAAGTGTATCAATCATGTGTTATCCGATGGTCACGTAATCGATCATTTCTTATCTAAGGGGAAAGAATTTTTCAGCGCGAGACGAGGAAAAAGTAGCGCGTTACTTTTATACCAGCACGCGTTCGCGGTGCTTATTAGAGAAAAAGTACGGATGATCTTATGAAAAGTCAATTCGTAGTCGATTAAAACTTCCGACGGGACTTAGAAACGCGAACTTATTCATAACTCGGAAAACTGTGCGGCGGTAGGTTGGGGCGATGAAGGAATAAAAAGTCAAACAACCGCAGAACTGTAGAAGCAGCGGTACAGCTTACGGAGCGCAACGGGCGGAGGAGCTATATTAAACCGATAAATAAACAGAAAGCGGAGGGTTTTCAGCGCCGGTGAATCCTTCATCGACTTTCCCTCTGTCGTCTAGTTCAAATAATGGACGCCGCAGGAATCACGTTCCCTTCCTCGCGGGTCTTAGTCCGGTAGTATCTTCTTCCGTGCGAATTCCGTTTCCCTCGGCTTCTCGCGTGCTTACGTGTGTGTACACGACCGGCGTGACAGCGCGGCGCGGCGTTAAATTCTACCGTCGATCGATTTCCGGGGACTCATTTTATCCGCAGGCCATTCGTGACACTCGGATTTACTCTCGCAGGGAAAATACTCGCGCCCTACTAACGTAAGCTTTATAAACGGCCACGGAGTTTATTTCTTCGCGACCTCTCGACCCTTGGAAGCACATTACACGAGTTCGTTTCGTCAGATTGGTCTGACGCTTATAATTCTAGTTAGAAAGATAATTTTACAAGTGTAGATCGGATTTGTGGTAATTGGGTAAGAATCGTAATAGTAGAGTTACTAACTTCTAAGAATATCATCTTCCTACTCTCAAAGGAGAGAGTAGATCACAATTTTAAACTCAGACTCGTTTTAACCCTTTCGCATCCACATCACGACTTCTGACAACGACCGCCGCATATATGCAGCATATATGGCATATATGCAAGTGCCATCTATAGTCGATAGCAACATTTTTTTTCATATTAAACATGTAAATATACTTACTACATTAGAGTAATGATTGTTTTATTCAGCACAGTTTCTATTTTATCTTATCTATCTCGAATACTTAAAACAACATGTATGCAGAAACGCGTTTCCGTTCAGTGACGGTATTTCGGCGGATGGGGCTGCCGTAGCGAAAAGGTTAATGAATTAAAAATATACACTGTGATATATTTTAACATTGAAAATAAAGCTGTTCACAGTAAGAAACTTCTTCCCTCTGGCTTAAAGCTTATCAAGATACTCTCTATGTTAATTATAATTAATGTCAATCGTAATCCGATGAAAGATGAATTCTTTTTATAAACGAGGTGTCTTTGAACGTGCGCTGTCAACTAGGATTAGAAATAAGCGATCAAATATTTAATTCAATTGAACAGCAATTAGCAATTCACTAATTATGAATTGAAATCATTTAATTAACAATTAATGCGGACGAAAACAATTAATTAGGAGAAATTCAAATTAATCATTGAATTTTAATTCGTAATTAAAGAACAGCCAAGTGTCGATTAATGATTAATTATTATTCTGGGAATTATGAAGTCTTTCGTTTCTCCGAATTTAAATCATTAAGTGTACCTGTTATCGTGTAAAATAATATTATAATTGATATCATTATACATTTTTAATTGTGTATCTCGCGTCATACGTTCCGAGTAGCGCGTGTATTTCGGTTCCTGTTATAATTGGGATGTCGCGAGTTAAGCGAAAGAATAGTGGTGTATACCGGTCCATCGAAATGCATGTTTATCGTCGTACCCTATGGGAAAAGTTTCACGAAACTCGGCGGTCGCTCGAATTACACGGCCAGTTAATTTGTCCGTGAAACTGGTCTTTGAAATCCAACCCTTCAGCGATTTCAGCCTCAAAACTGTGCTTCGCCGCCTCGTTCGGGCGAGGCTGTCGGAATTCTTCGAGTGTGAACGGCTCGCTGCAGGTCAATTGCGCTCGTAACCGGCGAAAAAGCTTCAGATATCCTTACCTTCTATAATTAGTATCACTACTGTACTCAGTTTTCCATCGTGCAATTTTATTCTCGAATATTTCGCAACCGACAACACGTCACGCATAAAACTGTTTACGCGTAAAACTGATTTACAATAATAACTGAATATTCAGGTTACATATTAATCCGCCTCGCAAAGCTGAAAACGAGTCCGTTCGAGCTCGATAAATCGGTATCAGTTTTAAAACAAAGGGAAACACTCGGCCGCGAAATGATTTCATTTAGGTAAAAGAAACGTTTGTTGCGTCCTGGAAAGCCATCGTTACCATTTCTTTGACGTCGGGGAATATTATCCTGGCTCTCAAAGACGAGACCGGATTCAATTCCTGGCTGCGTTATTCTCCGCGGTAAGAGGAGTAGTAGTAATCTGTAAAACATGAATCATCGGGGCTTAAACCGCGATTACGGTTAAGCCAATAAAATAATCTCTACGGGAGGAAGGAAGGAAAAAAGGAATTCGCGTCCGGAGAGCCGCGGAAACCACTGTTGGACTGATAAGCGAGAAGGTTACGCGCGTTTTAGCGTCGTCGTCCAGCCCGATATATCGACCGTTCCACATCCGTGCAATTTCCGGTTTACGGAAGTCGCCAATTAATTTGCTAATTTCGTTTTCTCCCGTCGAAAATTTATCTCATCCGTCTAAGGAAATATTGACACGGAGCTTCATTTGTTTCGCGAGTTAATAACATTTTTCTCGTTATACTTTCACTGCACAGCTGGAAATGCTGAACGTGAAGTATGATGAGATTCATAGGAAAACATGTTTACAAAAGTTCCGCTGCGAATCCAGTTCAATCATGGTTTAAAACAGACGTAGAATTAATGTAATTCAGCGATCAAGTAATATCTCCGTAAGTTCTATCCTGAGAATTATAGTTGTGTGCAGCGAATTTTTAAGCTTCAGTTTTCCCAAGCTTTTACACGCTTGCGGATGGTAACAATTTTCGATGAGTGAGCTCCTCCTCGCCTTCCTTCGTCGACTGCAATTTCGTTTTTTTCTCCTTTAAACGTTTTTCTACATTCTCATTTTTTCCCCCTTCAATCTTATCTTCACTAAGGAGAATAAGATTCGTTTCTGTAATGTTTCCTCCCTCGCGTCTTTTTCATCATCGTTCAACACGTTCAAAAATTCAGAAACTTATTTTATTTAATTTAGTGATTTATTTTTAATGACTCAAATTTCGGTGAAATATCCTTCGAGAAATATCCTTGTAAACGAACGGCAAATAAATAAAAGGTAATATTCGTGACACGAAACGCACGACTGCTCCACATTTCAAACTCGCTGGGAATAGATTAATAACGAATTTCGCGATCGATTTTGGCCGTGAAAGAACTCATATAAATTACGTTGCCCCGGGCGCTACAATGAATCACGTACCATTTTGTATTTGTCACCGACACGTCCCGGCGTCCCGTTTACGATGCCGATTAAAAATCGAAACGTCGAGGGGAAGTGTAAAAAATGATGGCAGTGTGCTCGTCACGGTTGTAGATAAGCGCAGTTAAAATTGACGTATGTACGCATCGTGAGAAACAAGAATACTATGCCAATAACATTAATTCCAATATTGTCCCGACGGTTTTAATCCTAAATGATAAGAACGATAAATGAGAGTAATAATTTAACACTGTGATTAGATAAAACTGTTACGCAGCCGAATGGTCCGAATGGGACGTAACTGTACTTTAGAAAATAGAAGTTAAAAATTTGTGGTAATCTGGGATTAATGGTCAATTTACTTGTTCAAATCGTATTGGAAGAAGTTTCGAGTGATCGAATAAAATTGTACTTGGAGCAGTAACCTACTCTCAGATTACATATCGGAGGCATGAAATTTTAAATGCCCGAATAAAATAGAATTTTAAATGAACGGGAAACTTTATTACACCCGTGAAATTTTTAATGAGCGCGGTATCCTTGTGGGCGCAGGTTAACGACGGTTCACTAGTGCCAATTTGAATTGTTATCTTTTTTTCAAGGAATTCAGTACGGGCCGAGTAAAATTACTTGATTCGATGCTCTACAATTATTGCGTGTTCCTTTGGAATGATTTAAACGGTAGCACGAATTTCATGTTCCAGGCGACTCCACGCAACTTGATCTAGATGGATTGCTGTATATTGGTGGTGTGGGCGCTCCATTTGCGCCGTTAACAGTTCCTCCGGTGCTATGGACAGGTGCCTTGAGACAGGGCTACGTCGGTTGCATGAGGGATCTTGTCATAAACGGGAAACAAATCGATATAGTCGGATACGCTCAGCAACAAGACTCCGGTAACGAAAAAAAAAACAGAATAGAGAAACCGCAAAAATATTTCACACGCATTTGTTCCTAGCGTAGCTCGAACACAGATTTCCCATCTCGTGAAAAATGACTACGTTTGTCATTCCTCGAACTGTTCGTTCCGTGAAAAATAAATGTCAAAACAGAATATCTCTCTATCTCGCGGTTGAACGTCGATTTGTTAGGAACGAGTACTTGTTTCCCAACAGAGGTATTCCCACGAAAAACATTTTACGCTGTAAATCAATATCTAGAATTAAAAATCCGATACATATAATCTTTCACGATGCTTTGTCGCGGAAAACGATTGGAAAATATTGACGTAAGTCAGGCGTGTACGCCGTGCACTAAGCACTTTTTATTTTGCAGCACAAAAAGAACATATGTTGCTTGGTAGGATAGTTTGACGACATGCAAAAATAATGAACAAGTGGTTTTATCAGTATGAGATTAGAGCAAAACACAGCTTCAGGCAAAACAGGTTGCTTATATAATGTACATAAATAAATATATATTTTTTACATTTATTTTTAATTTTTTTCCTCGCAAGAACACTTTTAGCTTGTTATTTGCCTGTATGTACAATACAGTAAGTATCTTAGCAGGCGAACTAGTAAAAAATGTTTAACACCTAAATATTTTATTCAATAAAAATAAATTATTGTTGCAAAATGTTGCGAAGGAACATATGTATAAAAAATAGTTCAGAAAAAATCAGTTTGTATTAAAAAAAAAAGATTCGCTGCGGACAGGATTCGAACCTGTGCGGGCATAGCCCATCAGATTTCGAGTCTGACTCCTTAACCACTCGGACACCACAGCTTCTGATCGGAACATGTTCTCGTTCAAACTTAACCAACATTTTCACGTTTTCAACAATCGTATCGTCAACAATATAAATAATATTTATAACAATATTCAATGGAAATAGAAATATTTTTTAAGAAATTACTTTTAAAATTCGATCTTGACGATAATTTGAAGTTAGGAGAGATATTCACTGAATTTTAATCGTCGAAATGAGATACATAGAAAAGATATTTGACAAATAAACATTTATTGGAACAAACATTTAGAATTTCAACAAAATTTCTAGTATGTCTTGTTTTTCTAATTATCATCAGCACGCACGTTTGCTAAATGACAAAGATACGGTGAGATAATTAAACTCGTTTTGACAATTCTCGCGGTAGTGAATCCCTTTTCACTAAAACGGAAAACTGCACTGGAAGCACGTGTCACTGTCTCCATAATTTCGTTTCTCCGGACAATTTTGCAGGCGCTGTCAGGCCGGCCTGTCACCCTCAACCGCCCCACTGTCCCTCGCAACCCTGTATGCAGGGTGGCCATTGTCTCGAGGGTTGGAACAGGTTTCACTGCGACTGCACGGGAACACCCTTCACCGGTCCTACATGTGGAAAAGGTAAGCCTTTCCCTTGTGTAACGTCGCATACGATTGAATAACCGTGCAAAACGAGAATACCTGGATCCTCCACAGAGTTGATAGAATTCTTGAGTCAATAGAGAACAAAGCGTATCGTTACGCGTTTCATTTAATCCTACCCTTTTTCCCGACACTCTAACGAACACAACTGCATGCATAATATCATTTCTAATCGAAATATAAAAACACTTTTAATAATATAAGTTTATTAAACCAGACAATTTCTAACAATTTTATTTTTTCGTTCCCAGATGCATCGACTTTACATTTGAATGGAACGCAGCAGATGACCGCGTTGATGCCGGAGGATTCGAAAACGCAAGCCGAGGAGATAGTCGTACGCTTCAAAACGACCAGGCCTCATGGCCTCCTCCTAGCCACGAGTTTCGAGAACAGCCCGGATCGGCTTCAAATCTACCTCGACGAGGGCAAAGCGAACATGCTGATCCACATCGGCGACAAGGAAAAGGTGAGTCAAAGGTCGCATTTTATAAACCCGACGAAGCCAATAGACGATAGGAGTTGAGTTTCTCTTCAGATCGCGAACTCGATACTCCCAAAGGTTTTTCGTTAATAATGCGCCTCGGTGTCCAGTAGCTAATCTCATTAAGGATCCTGGAATACCGCGTGTGCCGCGGTGGTCGTTAGGAATAACAAAGTACAATTCTGAAAGAATATTATGTTCCGTAAAGCCTTTCACCATTTTTCCGGGTAGTTTGCTCGTTTCTTTAATTGCAATGCTGCCTACGAAACGCCAAACGTCTTGTTAAGATATAAACGTTAAGAATTCAATTATTTAATGTCGATATCTCTGTTACTATGAAATTTAATCCTTTGCGCTCGAGAAATTTTTCTCCAAATATGTACTGAATTTTCCTATGTGTATAATAATTATTATAATTAATAATGCTACATATGATACATAATAATTATTATACAAGAAATTGTTAATTTTTAATATATATACATATGTATGAATTTTACAGTAATCAAATTTAATTTAATCAATGATGTATATTTAGTTTTATAAAACAAATGGAGACTGTGAGTCGCCTCTGGAGTGCAAAGGGTTAATAACTGTAACGCTACGTTACGACGGTTGTATAAATTCCAGTATGAAAATGACTCGTGCACGCTCGGCAGGCAGGTGTGACAAAAGTAAATTGTAATCCCCGGTCTCCGTGGAACGCAATAATGCAGGAAAATTTCGGCTGACTTGATCATTGCTCCCGACGCGACGCGATCATAATTCATCGATTCATTCGAGTCGTTTTTTCGCGACCGAATAAATTGGCTGTAAAAATTCAAATCGAAGGAAAATAGACGCCCCCGATGGTGCGACGTGTATTCATAATTCATGGCTGGCCCGAAGGTTCGAGTTCTTTGCCGGTCGGCACTCGAGGAAAAGATAGACGTTTCCATGATAATGCTGTCTTCCAACGTTTGTGAAAAATCAATTGGAATATTAATTTCTTGTATTCGATATTGCTTTATCGAAACGCCGGTTTAAAACCACGCTTCGTTATTCGTGCAGCTTCGCTTCAGTTAAATGTTATCCGATAAATCTCCGATGACCTCTGCCCTTGTAATTCATCTGAATTTGAGAGTGCTCGTCCTTTATCGTGCACGTTTATACGATTTCGTATCGTTGATATCCTAACGAGAACGCAGCCACCGTTGCGGTCTACGGAAAGTCGGAGTGCTCGAGCTTCGTTGTGTAATCAATGCGACCTATGTAGGTACGCTCCTTGCTTCATTTTGCCCCGGTCCCCATGTGCAGAGTGAATCGCGTTGCCAGGCTGCCGTGTTTCGCAAACTGGAACCGCGAATGCGAACGGCTTATGTACGCTGGAACACGGTTGCATACCTACCGCCAAGTTGGAACCGAGCTGTTTCCAATTGCACTGCTTCTCGAATTTGGAATATTACAAAAGCGAGCGTAGCAAGCTCATCTAACTAGGGCGAGGCAAATGAAATTATTATTGCCAATTTTAACAATGCGTCCCGAAACGAATGAAGGAAAAATAATGTTCGAAGGAGAGAACTATTACAATTCTCCGTTTCATTATTCCTTAAGTTTTTTACATTTTCATAGAAAAATTTAATATACGCAAACTAACCGGAATATAACGTCCCACGGTACCGAGTATTATGATTGTCATCCCATCGTCCCTGTTCCTTACGGCCTTTGGTATTTTCACGTCTGTTATTTTAACATATAATATTTTCATTATGCGCTAGTCGCCGTTCTACTTTACATGTACCGTGTAACAGCGTTTTGTTCGGTTAAAATAATACCCGCCAGCTTCCTAAAACTAAAGTCGAGTTCAAACTAACTTATTAAATCAACAATTGAAATGTAATTTATATATTTCCCAACGATTGGTCTAATCGAATATCACTTTATCTCGTGTTTGACAATTTTAATCATTTATCACGTACGAACGCAACAATTTAATTGTGCATTTTGTGTAATCATTTTTACAACGTGTACCAATTTACAGTAGTTAAAGGCAATTATGTAGATTCATTAATGATATGCAAATACGGCATAATTTCTTGGAATAATTTAATACTCCAACCAGTTTATAATCTAACTATACTCAAATGAGATTAGAACATTGAGTGAGAGGTAGTTGAAGCACCAAATTCAAAAGTAGTTGATCACGTTTTTATACAAATTCTTTTCGAATAATCATTACCTCCGTGATTTCTAACTTTATTAACTAACCGATATATTGATGAAATTCGAGACACGATTGTAAACGCATCCTCGTTCCGAATGGGAACTAGTTGAAGTACCCGGATACAACCGCGTGCGATTAGAGGAGGCTGTAATTTACGTTTATGTTTCAATCTCAGCCTCTACACGGATCCGATAATTGAACGGAATAATTAACACGGTAATGAACATTTCAATTAGTGCAGCCGTACATCCATTTCCCTTTTAGCCACCTTCCAATTGTAAGAAAACTCTCTCTCTTTCTCTTTACAAGAAATACCGGTAAAATCATTAATTATTTATTGATAAAAAAAAAATAGTATGACACTGTGTAAAACCCTGCTCTTAAATTTACTGATTAGCTATCTATAAAGGATCTGTGAATAACGTCGAGACAGCGTAACGAATGGTGCTACACTAAATTTGATCAGTTAAACAAATGGTATTATACATGAACTGCAGTTCTGGTATGAACAAGTAGATTTAGAGTTGGCCGACCGGTAAACAGGTGGAAACGTGAATTAGGTCATTGGGTGAACGTTGTGTGCCAATTAAATGGATCGTATTAATTAACGGTGTGCGAAATTAGCTGCACACACATCTCTAACGTTATAAATTGAGAAATGAAATTGGAGAAGTAGCCGGGCTGCGGTGGAACAACCCCGGCTAACCAGAACATATCGGAATGCGAAGTTCAACCCCGAGCATCACTAACCACTGATCCTCTTTTAATCGAGTTTTTTTCGGTAGAAGGATTTTTCGAGCTGCAAGATTGAAATCCCGAACGTGATATATTTTAATGGAAGAGGCACCGAATCGTCGGATTATGCCATAAACGACGGTATATTAAAACGTGATGCAAGGAGCACAGTAGATAAATAATGAATTCTTTAATAGGTTTTATTTTATTCATTCAGCATTATGAATGTATGATATTTCAACGAGTCTCAATTTACGTAGGGAAGTGTTTGTGTATATGTATCTATATGCACTTACGGTAGAGCAAGTATTGACATGATCTAGGCAGAGTAAATAGGATTATCATTAAACATTGAATATCGATCGAAAATGAATTGAAGTGATACAAACAGATCGAGCAGCGACTGTAATGTATATTATCGATAGGTTTATACGTGTCATAAATGATGTATGTAGAATTAGTGAAGCTAATTAGGGAACCCAATTAGGGGACCTTATCAAGATAATAGACAGATCATTGTCACTTCGATATACATTTGACACCGCAACTATACTTTAATGTCTGAATAATACATTAGCCTTCTCCATTTTCATATCTCGAATAATTCAATTAATATTTAATCAATTGGGCGTGGAGAATTTTATTCAATCGATTTAAATTTCTCTTCTTATTGTTAAAAATAATTAATTGTAATAGACAGTATCCTTCGTTGAAAGACATCAAGAAAAATAGTGATTGCTACGTACAGAGATGGTGAAAATCAGCGTGCGTGCTGATTTCCCGCGGTGAAAATTCTTTGTAACCGGGCCGAATATTTAAATAGCGAATTTTAATTAAAGTTTGTCCGGGTTCGTCAAATATTTACGATCGCCTGATCAATTTCCGGGAGATCCGCGCTTCCCCTATCGCGGCCCTATCCGTCATCTTTTTTTTTCTCTCTCTCTCTCGCCTTTACCGATCGTCACGGGCTGCGTCGTTCCATTCCTATTTTATTTTCTCTCGCCCACGGCCGACGAGTTTTATCCGTCAAGAACAAACGGAGCGGCAGTAATGCAGCCGAGTCGTTCTTGGAAATAATTCTTATCGGGGGTGAAAATGGGGAAGCGCGTTTGTTTCTTTCTCAGCCACGTCGAATGAACCGTTTCCCTGGTTTTTTCCTCTCGGTTTCGGTTTCCTCCGGTGATCGGTGAAAAGAACTTCCATCCGGCGATCGGTCGGTTCGTTGAACGGGCGAGAAGAAGAAGAAGCAATCGGGGAATGAACGCGATAAGGCTCGGGACGTTTGCTTCACGAGCTCGTGAAAGAGTTCGACCCTCGGCAGAGATATTTCCCCGGACTTGGACCCGCGTTAATTCTCCCCGGAATGGAAGACCGGAAGTCTTCGTAGTTTGATTTCAAGTTCCACACCGTGTTCTACGAGATTTGTTACGGTCGAGAAGTTTGTGGATTCTTTCCTTGACGCGCCAGTTACATAGATGTCCGCCTGAAATCGAACGGCGTTTATAAAAGAGCCGAGATTTCTAGTATAATTCAATTGAATAAAAATCTCGCTAATTGTTATCGCTTATCAATAATTATAATCGAACTCGCATTATTAACTAAATATATGCTGTTCTTCTATATTTGACGTGTTTATAGGAATCATGAAAGAATAGAGTTTCACGATCAAATCACATGCCGACGCAGGATCGATTTATTATATATTTCTGCGAATATGTATTGTATAATTAGCGTCGAAATTTTGATTAATTGCATACATGCATTTTCCCAATCGCTCATCACTGATAAATTCGGAGAAAATCAAAGTGTGGATTTAATTAAACTATAATCCATGCGTGTTCCAGGCAAAACGCGAGCTCTCAAAATTAGTTACCGAAATGAAATTGGTATCGAGTATAAAAGATTATTCAGGATAACGAATTACGAATTTAATGGTAGATTATAATTCCGGCGATCATATCATGTGATCGTGTAATTAATTTTCCTTAATATGCAATTCATCGATATAAATTCTTTACTATTCTACAGGTATATAATAGTCGATGTTTGCCGTGCAACAAAGTGCACCGATTCCGATTATTATAATTGAAATACAACAGGTTCTCCTACAATTTACATTTAATTACTTTTAATGAAACTGTTACACGATCAATCTCAACCCGTTCCGCTGAACGCCGACGGGCAGAAAGAGGCGCGATTTGACAATCGATAAACCGTATCGCGCGTCGCGGCACGATTGAACGCTTTATGCAGCTGCGATTTCCTGCGCGGGTGCGCTCGCGGAGGTGTCGAGAACCGAAACCCGATGAATTCGATAAAGCTCCTATCGGGCTGGAGCACCGCGACAAAACGTCCCTTAATTGCCGGATTGATTCGTAGGTGGCTGCAGGGCCGCGCGATTATCCGAGCGTGAGTCGGCGATAAAGTTCGCCCCGTTCCTACGCCCCCGCCGCCGTCGGTTGGGAACCGTAATATCCGCCTACTGATAGACTTTCTATGTAATTTCACCCGGCGCGTTGGTAAAGAGCCTCGTCCCCTCGAAGTCTTTCCCATCTTCTGATTTCTCGGAAAATTTTGTATCCCGGGGATGCTCGGTGCATTAGTCTCCAATTTTAACCATCACGAATCGCCTGATCTTCGAGTATTTCCTGAAAATTGTTTATCAATCAGTAAACTATTGTATTAGGTTGTCCCATAAGTCTCTTCCCAATTTTTGAAACAAAATTAACCCTTCGACTCACAATGACGTCTGGTAGGTGTCATTCACTTTAAGTCAAATTCGTACAAATTCCGTTTTATTTTATATAAGTTAAAGGGTTAAAACCTCATTTCAGTTACTCATTCTCGAATAAACCTTACCATTAACCCTTTAACTTACAAATAAAACAGAATTTGTGCGAAAAGTGAATGACACCTCCCAAACGTCATTGTAAGTGAAAGGGTTAATATACGATCCGAAAGAAACTTATGGGATAATTCAATACATGCATTCGCTGTTTCTTCGTTGCTTTACACACCTGTTTAATCCAATTGTTTGATATTCATTAATTCAAATGCATTTTTAAGTTTTTGAAATGGAAATGTCAGGAGGCAAAAAAAATACATTTTCGATATGTGCTCTATATTCACCTTTCGTCCTCGTCAGAAATCTACGGAGGCACGTCGTTACATTTGCGATAAAAGGTGAACTAGAGCAGATATTGAAAATTCATTCTTTTTATCCCTTGAAACTACCACTTAAAAAAACCTAAGAAATGATTACAATCAATTAACCATTTCGGTACTACCGCCTCCAATTTGCGGCATCTCCGATTTCTATAAAAATGCCGCAAAACCCGTTTCGCAAGTTACACTATCGTACGGTGCAACTCTCATGAAAAACTTTTCCAGCCCACGAATTTATAATCACGGCCAATACCTCCGTCCCAAAAGGGTTAATTTCAAACGATTGAAACCGATATGTGAGTAAAGCAACAAAAGAAATTGCGATTATCCCATGAGTTTCTTTCGGGCCGTACATTAATTTCGTTTCGAAAATTGGGAAAAACTTATGGGACAACGTAATATTAATCGGATTTCGTAAAATTGATTTTTTTATATTTTTCCAAAAATTATCGATTGATGAATCGGGATCAATTCGATCTATCGCGGCATGAAATGATGATGAATTTCATTTGGGAGGAGAGATCGAAATCTCGTCACCGCGGAGCGATTGAAAATAACGGTTGAATTTCACAGAGGTGAACGCGAGGGATGGTCGGTGGCGCAAAGGTGACGTCAGGTGACAAACGTGTGTCAGGTGCCACGTGATAGATGAATATCGCGGCCGGCGGCGTGGACCGAACCAGTTAGCAGATAGTGACGAGTTGCCCGGATTTATGGTGGTTTAACCAAACGAGAGGCGCCGCGTGTTGTTAGTTTATCGATGCTACCATACTCTCTCCCCGGTGGGTATGGTTAACTATACCATGTACCGTTGCACGAGCCACGCTGTACGGTGCCGCGCGTGTATTTTCTCCTGTGCCTACGTTGCTCGTTATGAAAATCCGTAGTAGATTTCAGGAAATCACTGTGCAATTTTCAGTAATAAATTGTGGTCTCAGCTTTTCCTGCGAAGAGAAATTAGCAATAAAAGTTTGACACATTTGACGTCGTAAAAAATCTCGTTGGTCCATTATAAAAATAAAATCAATT
>SHCU01000669.1:19179-29600 GCA_004307685.1 Ceratina australensis | reverse complement strand
TTGCATAGAATGAGTAGAAAATATATTCTTACAGTTTCATGTGTCTAAAAAATAGACAATCGCTAGAAGGTCTACAGATTCGGACAATTATTCTGGACCTACTACTGCTTATGTGTAAGTTCCCTGGCAGAACAATATTCAAAAGTAATTAAAACTGTTTTTAAACGCCAATATTTTGTCACAAGCTAACAGCATTAATGCCAGATCGAGCACTGAAAAAATGAGGCCAAAGAAATGATAGATTTATTATTATTTGTGAATATTGTTCTGCTAGGGAATTCATACATAAGCAGTAGTAGGTCCAGAATAATTGTCCGAATCTGTACGTGTTAATTACATGATTTCGTAACAAGATCTTCGTAATTAATACTATTTGAATGGTCTATAGATTTTAATAGACTCATTTTGCTAGAAATATTCTTATCAGTCTTATTATCTCTCGTTTCGCAGTACAGATGCTTCTTAATAAGAAATCGCTGCGATCGAGTAAAATACGTCGCGCGGTGTAATTGTATCCTATCCGGCGGAATCTTCGTGCCTGGCGAAATAATATCGAACCAGAAACCCGGCGGCCCGTCAAGGCTGCGAAAAGGGTTCACGGGTTCATGGCACTCGGATAACCCTGTACGCGACTCCTCGGCGCACGGTGTGTCATGAAAGAGAGCCCGGGCAAAAAGTGACGGGCAGATGCGCGAGGCAGAAACGCGCCGCGCCGAGGACGCAGAGGAGTCGCGGACGAGATTTAAATCGCGAGGCCCGCAGGGATCATTAATCGTTGTCACCGGGTTAATTTTCGGCAGGCTCCTCGCTACCACGTCGACACATTTTTTCCCTCGTAAATATCCTCCGAGCGCGCGAGCACCTCTCCTCATCCCCGTCTCTCTCTCTCCATCTCGCGTGACGTAAGCGGAATTTCGACGACTCCGTATCATCCGGTTCGACGCTTTGCAACAATCTCTTAGCGACGCGTCGTCTCTCGTATCTTCGGCCGGTCCGATAAACGAACTTCGAGTCGAGTCATTTTCCACGTACGTAACGTACGTTCTCGAACTACCGGTAATTTTCGGCGAACGAGGTTCCTGCGTTCCGCGATATAAGAGGATAAAGGCCGCGCGCGATCGTATCCACGGGAAACGAACGATGCCATGGCGGATGCAACGTTGTGCCGTCCCGAACGGCGGGCCCGAAACGTTCCAATTATACGCGAGAAACGGGCCGAAACAGGTTCCACGGCGGGGAACAGTACACATAATTTCCCGCCCCGATGCCAATAAAGGAGCTTGGGCCACGATTTTATAACAGCCGCGCCTTCCTAACGCCTTTTTATACCTTTTCTGCGTTCCACCGGGAACCTGCGCGCGATTTCCCCTCGCGCGTCGTCTTATCAGTATATAAAATCTTTTTTGCTTTCCCGATGCTCTCGGTAAACCTGGAAGCTGTTCTCGCTCCGTCTCTCTCCGCGTCGCGCCTCCGTCTTTATCGCGTCCACCTGGTACCCTTTTCCACGTTTTATTCCACTCCTTCGCCCGGTACACCTATTTCTGCCTCTACCTTTTTCACGACTTTCTCTCCTCCCTATCTCTCTCGCTCTTGGTCTCTATCTCTGGCTCGTTTTTTCGACGTGCTCACACGGGCGCATAACAAGGAATCCTACGAGTTTATGGTCGCCGTACGGCAGCAACCCAGCATTTATTGGTCCGAGCATCGGCCGACTAATGGCTCGCCGGATCCAGATCCGGCGAGTTTCGCGCCGGCCACCTTCACACAACTTCTTCATTTTACCACGTCGTACCTTTCCTCCGGATACACTACCGCGGTACACTACCTACCACGGGGCTCTCTCTCTCTCTCTCGCTGCTCGGCCCATTACAATTTCCGATGCGCGAGGACTCGTGGAAAAATTGGCAGGGTCCGCGGAGGTGGCTGCCTGGTTATTGGGTGTCGTCGCGACACGGGACGAGCGCTGGTTCCTTGTTTGGTTCGTTAACGCGTGCACCGGCAATTTGCAGAAGTTGCCTGCAAACGTCGATGCGACAAATAATGCTGCAAGAATTTCTTACTAGCACGCGTGTGGGATTTTTATAGAATTTGTATGACGTACAATATGTATTGTAATAAGCACGCACAAAATCTGGGAGTGGTTCATATTCGTGAAACAACAGGATTTGTAAAAATGATCTTTATTGGAGATTCGTCGATTATTGCTGTCGTATGTTAATGGGCCGTGAACCGTGATACGAAAATTTCTGACTTATCTGTCAAGCTTAGCACTAAACCTACCGTCAGATTTTACAGACAAGTATACTATATTGACATTTTTTACATTTGAATGCTATTCGATATTGGCATTGATATTTTAGTTTGACATCAAATTAAGTTATAGTTACAATTTTAGTAATATGATAAAACCATTTGTGCTTTATTTTTATCGACGAATTTAAGAAGGGTCATTTGGTAGGTTTAGTGTTAAAACGTTCCTTCATTCCTGGTTTTATATTTTATACGAGTGCAATTAAACAGGAAATGTGTAGATCGTCGAAAAACGTTGACGTATCATCGAAGAGGTACAGTGATAATTGACCGTTTAACGATCGCGCCGATTTCCTCCCCCCCGGGCACGGAGGTCCCCTCGTACGTGTACGAGGCGCGGCTGGTATATACGCGAGAAAGCTAAACGAGTACGGGTAGGTACGAGAGAACGTGCGAGTCGTGAGTACAACATCATCAGAGGCAGGCCTGGTTGGTCGCTTGCGCTGGCTCCTCTTCCTCGGGTCCCCCGTTCGTATAATAAAGACGCGTTCTGCCGCTACCTCCGGATTCACCCCTTTCCCATCCTCGCCCCGTCTCTCTCCGACCGGCAGTTCCCCGGATCGCGTCGTCTCCCGGCTGTCTCCGTCTCTTACCATCCTCGCATCTCGCTTTCTCTCCCAGCCCGAGTCTCTCCGTCTCTCGTCTTTCCTTTTTTACTTCTAGTTTCATCTGCCCCCACCCTCGGTTTTGCTCCGAAGATTCGCTGTTCGAACGGTCCTCGCGTGTTCGTCCTTCTCCCTCTGGTTCATCGCATCCCCCGGTCGCGTTCGTCCTCTTCCACCCCCGACCCCTTCTTTCTATGTCTCACTCTACCGTTCGTCGCGAACAATCTTCTCCGTCCGACGTACCGTTCCCCTCTCGCTCGTTGAGACCGGCGGTCGGCCGGCTCGTCGAGAGGAGAGAAGAAGAAGCCACCCGCCCCCGTCGCCCGCAGCGCGGGCATCCGTGGTATTTTTGAACCGGTCCACGACGGGAGGCTGCGCCAGGGCCGCACTTTTCTGCCCGTCGAAAATTTCTACTCGCCCGCCGGAAACATTCGCTCCGGTCGATTGACTCGTTAAACGGAACAGAATAGTCGTTATTCGATCCCTCGGTAATCAGGGATAATAAGCGTTGAGAAAAAAACAATTGCTGTTTTTGCCTGTTTATCTCGTCGCCGAAGACAAATAATTTATTAACGACCTGGATGGTTATAAAAAATAATCGATTGTAATAATTTTTGTAAGGGAGAACGAAGATCGTAAAGGGAGTTAGTTCGATCGTAGAAAGCGTAGTTAGCGCTGGTACGCGTTCGACTCGCGGATGACTTATCGGTGGCGGTCGTTGATCAAAAGCGACCGCCGACCGAGCGACACGGCCGCGTAATTCTGCACGGGTAACAGCAGCCGCTCTACGCTCCGATTTGCTGCTGCTCGCTCCCGTCCCGATTTGTCGCGACGCGAGGCGCCGGCTGTTCGAGCAAAAACGACGCGGACGCAATTTGCGATTCTCGCGGCGATAATTAATTCGTCGAGGGATTCGCGGTAAGCGAGATTCCTACGGGACGGTGGAAGAATGCCGCGAGAATGCGTGTGGGAATTGAGCTCGGCTGCTGATTAAGCGGTCCCTCTTAATAATCCTTTTTATCCTGTTTGCATTCACCGAGTCAATGAGATTAGAAAAGACGAGGAACGAGTCCGTTCGCTGTGCGCTACATATTTTTTTGCGCGAGCTGAATGATTAATTAGACCCGTTTTAGGAAGCTCGTTAACTTTTCATCGGTAGATCACCGCGAATTTTTCAAGCGCCGAATCATTAATTTCCCCGATTTCCGGTTGGGTAATCCGCGTTGAGCAAACGGTGCGCGTAATAAATCCAACGATTGTGTTACGTAATCTCGCTCGCCGCAGTCTGTTTAACCGGGCATGCCGCCGGGGAAAAATTGATGGTAACAATAAAGCTGGTTTTTCTGAATAGCTAGATTTATTCACCGAACCGCGCGCGATTAAAGTTTAACGAATTAATTATCGCGAGTGGACTAAATGAATAGCAGGTTGTTTCGCGTTCGGCGGGGAATTAATTGGGGGCTTACAGTCGTTTGTTCAACAGGTGGTTGCGTGTACGATTCGCCGCGAGGGATTCTCGCAGCCCCTCGCGATCAATTCGAGCTTCACCCTCCGACTTCACCCTCGGCTATGCGCGAAACAGGTGTAGGATACCCCTGTCCATTGTCCTTCTCTCGGCTTACGCTCCGTGAACCGTTTTATCGCTGTCATCTTCCACGTGGCATTATTATTTCTGTCATCGCTAGACTTTTAACAATCAAACAATAATTTCCCCTCTACCAATCATAAGTGCAGGTAATTAAGAAGAATATTTTATTAGCCAGCTGTTTTAATTGCTGTATTAAAATTTACATAATCCTTCGAATCGGAGAGGTAACATATAAATTATTTTAATTAAACGCACAATGTTTCACGAGGCGAGCGACGTGTACGACAACTCCGCGGGTAGTAAAATCGCGGTGTCCTTGACTGGCATTCGTCAGGTGAAAATTTGCGTTTCTCCCCGTCGACCTGGCCGCACGATTTGAAATACATCGACGTTAAGGCGCAACAGGTGGTATCAGCCATGTCCGAGGTGCGGAGTATCTCGTTTCAAGCCGCACACTGTTACTCAACCGCGCTTCTTCTTGCTCGCCGGGCCCCCGGCCACCGCGTGGCCGTATAATAGTAATTAACGCCGCGAGACTGTTAAAATATCCCCGGCATTCCGCCGGGCCACGGTCGTTGACACGGACGATAAACCGGGGAACACGACCGTGAAAACCCGGCGCCCTGTAAATCCTAAATCCGCCGCGACGGAAAGGCGATGGAAATCGTGATTAAGAAAAAAAATTACAACGATTTAATTCGCCGGGTAAAAAGAAATCGTCTGATTTGTTACCCGCATACCGGCTAATCAGAGAAATCTTCGCCGAAGTAAATACCCCTATGTCTAATTCTAACACCGTAATTTTCAAGGATCCCCTTCGATAAGCACCGAGCCGGTAAATTCCCGAGGCGGATTAATCCGAAACACGTTTCGGGGTCCCGGGGTTCAAATAATAACCCGGCGAACGAGAGGAAAAAAGATGCAATCCGCCCCCATGGGTCGCGGTAACAATACAAATACTTGTATCGGCTAGAGTAATGAACTCGTCCGCGGAGTTAATGGAATTTCTGTCCGCCCCCGGTGCAATTAACCTATCGGTCGGGCAACAACGCGCAATTTGAAACAGGATACTCCCCTGGAGTCTCCAGCGCAACACTGTCTTCTCGTACACGCTGTTCGCTCGATGATCGGGGTACCACCTGTTAACTTCGACCGATTTCATATCGCGAGGCGTGACGGGGGTTATCGCGGTCGAATCGATCATCGGACGAAACGCGATCCCGAGGAGCGAGGTCAACGGATCGACGGGGGTATCAGCGCGAAACTTATCGTGAACCCGACACTCTCGTTTCACTTCCTACTGACGGTAAACTCGCGACGTTCAATCGGACAAACGGAATCGTTAGCAGGCTTTCTCGGATCAGCATTGGTCAACGTAAATAAGAGGTGATCCTTTTTGGGATAAAGGATCCTCGGTTGAGCGCCGCTGGGTATAATTATGACATCTAATTAGGTTTTTAGCGGTTGCTCCGGCCAGGGCTCTCTCGCGGAGCAGTCAAGGTCTTTTTTCCAACCTCTGGTTCTGGATCTATCGACCTGGCCGACCCCTCCCCATCGCGAAACCCTCCTCTCCGCCTGTTGGACCCTCTCGCCGATAGAGATTCCAACCGAGTCCCTTTGTTTTGTCCCGGTCGCCCTTTTTGCGCTGCGACCGATTCAATCGACTCCCGTATACAGTCGAATGTCTTTCCCCGTCTCTCTGTCTCTCTCGATTCGTTGCTCGATCTCACGGGACCAGAGAAGCAACAGCGAGCAGCTTTAACCCCGTGGAAATTACAGGAAATCGTTGACTGACGATCGAAAATTAATAATTAAAACTAATTTGGCAGATAACATTTTAAGAACTAAGATAACCGAATAATTTTTTTAATGAAACAATTTTTAATACAACAAAATTGTTTATTTAAAGAAAGTTTGAGACGATCAGAATTCGTACAACGAATAGTCTAGGAACACGTACTCGGGTGATAGCTGAAAAGATAATAAGAATCGGTTTCCGGGAAGATCGGATCCCGTCGGGGATGAAAAAAGTGGCAGGTAACGATCAAACGGTCAGTCCAGCGACAACAAATCACGGACACCGGCGATAAGGATCGCGATCGAACTTCGCCGGTAACGCCGTCTTCTTACCCTTCTTTAGTTTCGCTCGTGCTTCGAGGAGCGAAAGGGGACGAAGAAAGGTTCGTCGTCGTCGTCGTGGTTTCGTGTCGCCGAGCGACGGACAGAGACCGATCGAAAAGGAGGCAGAAGGGTGGGACGACTCCCGGGGGATTAGCATTGGAACGTGAAAAAGTCTCTTGTTAGATGGCGGTGGTACCCGTTCGTTCCGAGACGTCATTAGGGCACGCCACGTGAAGCCGAGAGGCTCGGAGATCGGGCCGCGATAAGGCCCCTGAGGTGGAGCGAGAAGGGGTTGCGAGGCGAGAGCGAGACGGGAGTAGCTGGACGGACCGGGGCCGACGGTGGGGAGAGATACTCGCTCGAGAGGCCGTGGAGGGGCCCGAGACGCGGTCGAACGAAGAAGGAGGCGAGATGGGCCCGGTCGAGTGGAAGGGGGACGAGTGGAAGAGAGGATACGAGACGAAGAGTGATTGAGCTGTAGTCGATCTTGCTGCCCTGTCGAAGTCTCGAATGTCTTGATGCCGGCCAGTCGAAGATCGAGTTCGCTCTCAATACGGAAAGGGCCTGCTGCTGCTCCTCGCGCTCCCTTCTTCTTCGTCTCCTACGTTTCATCTTTCTTCGCGTCTGCTCCCTCTGTCCTCCGCGTTGGCTCGCAGCATTCTTTCGATGTTCCCTCCTCGGTGCTAGACCAGAGCTACGCTCGCTACTACAAAGTAGCGACACGTCGTTTAGGCGGTTTCGACTCTCCTATCCGAACTCGTGCCACGTGAAACTTGAGCATACGATTTCAGGAAATTTGAGACCCGCGCGCTCGGTAGACTGGTTCTCGAACAGTGGCTCGGTAAATTTGCAACGATTATTCCCCGCTTATCGTAATTATCGATACATATCCTGTAGCAATATCCCGCGACTCGTTCGATCATTTTTATTAGCCTCGAACAAAATTGTCACCGTGTAAACACTCGGCGGCGAGCAATATTTCAATCCGACATCCGGTTGTCGATCGTCGAGTTTGATCGGAATTAGCAGATCGCCCGATACGGCGAGGGAAAAATGTTTAGTTGAATTACGGCACGCATTTTACCCTATTTATTATTTCTATGATCGAGAGCGCGATAGATGCAAATACGCACGCCGGTTATTTGCATACAGCCGATATAATCGAGCCGGAAAAACGCAGGCTTTACTGTCGCCGCCGAGAACCGGCATTTAGCGGTAACAAGATTACCGCTGCGGCCTGCCAGCAATTGATCTCGCTTAATTACCAGCCCCGCGGTATGTGACAAGTACCGTGATCTCGAGACGGACAATCGCCCGTTACTTTTTTATTTCATTCGCTTCTAAGGATACATCGAAAATTAAATGTGAGATAACAAAAAGAAAAGGACGGAGGGACCTACCAGGGTTTGATTCCCCCTTTTATAAATCGTCGACTCGTTCCGGTGAAAGGTCAGCGACTACCGTTTACTGGACCGGGCGAACGATTCTCTCGATGAGATATTAACCGGCCCCTTCGCTCCCCTATTGAGACGTCTTCGCTTGAATGGGACCGCGATGACAGAAAACGCCGGCAGCTCGCGTCTAGGAAATCCTCGAGGTTCGTTTGCCGATTAGTATAATTTCGTTAATCTGACGAGACGGGAGAAAAAGTAACGAAGGCTCCATTGTCACGAGTGATGATTTACGATGCTCGTTCCGAATGTTTTGAGGTTTGAATCGGCTCGTTAGACCCGACAGTCCCGCAGGATTAATCATGCTGTTAAAAAAGGTTGCAAAATTTTTGTTCATTCTAGAATTACAGAAGCTGAGACGAAATTAACCGTCGAACTTCAAACGTTGATTGCAATATGATAAGAAATCTGTTCGCGTTCAAATACCGGGGACGATTTTTAACGCGGAATTGATCGTAGATGGGTAGAAAGCCGGACACCCGGTACGTAATATATCGGCGGGCACCTGCTAAGAAAGAAGGAAACTCGCGGCGGGGGAATACGATAAAGGGGGATGATTGTGATCTGAGAGTCAGAACGCGATAGAGCCATAGATCATCGCGGGTCTGAGGCGGGCCCAGCGAGCTGCAGGGCCTCCCTTTCGCTCCATCCACTCTCCTTCTCTCAGCTCCCCCTCGGGGCCTTTCTCGTTCGAGGATGCATCACGATGTTACGGCGCAGGGCCGCATCTAACCGTGCATAACTTCTCTCCCCGTGGCAGCTCCTTTAATTGGTAATCTCTCTCCCGGGCCGGATAACGTATCTAATAGAGGGCGAAGAGAACTAAAAATAGGCGGCCGCGTTAGCCGCGACGCCCGTGCCTCGGGTGCCCGATAATTTCGACCGTTTTGATAAACGGAGCACGTGCTCCAGTTACCTTTTCCTCGCTCTTTTCCGTCCGGGGGTACCCTGCGCACCGGGCCTATTAAGCAATCAACGGGCTGATGGGCCCGGTTGGTTATTGCCACGGAAAATCGGTTTTTAATCGTCGCTGATGACTCTCCCCGCCCATGAAAAGGAATCTCGTCTCTCCCGGTGACTCTCCTTTTTTTTTCTTTGCTTTTCAGATAGCGCAAGAGTTGAGTACTCGTTGCGCGGGGGGAGGGGTGCGTTCCCTGGAACTCTCATAATGCGATGCTTTTAATGTTTACGACTATGGCAATCTTGCCGGGGGATTGTAATTGTGAACCAGGGACATAAAGGTCGGTTAATTAAAGCACTCTGGCTCCGAGCAATTAAACCGTCCATTAGCGACATGCGGTCATTTTTCTAAATCCACGCCCTGTAAAAATTGCTCGCAACGGACGAAACTGATCTTCTTCGGCGCGATGTACCCGCGATTGCCTCCCGCGTGGACGACTCGCTCCGATTCAGGGCTCACGCGACGTTGCCATGTTTACCGCGGTAAGGGCTGAGAGGGGCCGAACTCCCGGTAGCATCCGAGGACGATTGGCGCCTGATCGGTCGCCCCATCGATCCGAACCGGAAGCATAAACCGCAAATAACCGAGGAGCCGCGTGCGCGGAAATCGTCGATAAATCGATCCCTTACCGACAAATTGATCTCTCTTAACTCTTTCACTCCCTCTCGCGGACAGAAGAATTTTCACAGGATCTTTTCGACTCGATTGCTTCTCATTTAGATCAGATGTATTCGGGAGTTATCGATACGGCTTTTTATCGTAACCCGTGATTTATTTACCGTTCTGTTAGCATGATTGTTAACAGCCTATAAATAACTCGCTGCGAAGTATGTACAAGGTAATCAAAATAATCGATTCATTTAGTCCGGTATACGATGCAAATATCAGGCCGGGCTGCAACATAATCTGGCTTCAATATCGTTATCTCGGGATAGCGATCGGCTGCGCAATTTTCCCCGGCCGCAATTCTTTACCTTTAAAACACGGTTAAATAATTACGCAGGTATCGTACCCTCAATTTCGTTGTAATTAGAATTACGATACGATTTTTCATACGGAACATTCAATCTATGCGAGGATTCCTAATACAGAATCAATACGAGACTACTCACAGTTTTCGCGATCATTTTTCCATCTCGCGAGACGAGCACGAGATGTTTTTCTTAAGGAATAACTCGAGAGACCGATCGATAAGAAAAAATTAATTCGAACTCAAGTACCGTTGCCTCTCGTGTTACTTAATTGCCTCATTACGATGTAACGACTACCGGATAAAAAAAACTCCGGCTATATTTTGTTCCCCCGTTTTCGTAAATTACTTTGGTTCACCCTCTTTCAGAATCTTACAGACATTTCTCTTTTCCATTTCTACTCTTAATGATCGG
>SHCU01000668.1:47967-59874 GCA_004307685.1 Ceratina australensis | reverse complement strand
TGTCCTGCAAGATCACAGTTTATATTTACGTCCAGTAATCGACCGGTTCAACGGAAGAGGTGACAAAGAAATTCTTCTGATAAATTTTCGTAGCGTGCAAAGTTTCAATAGTTCTTTCTCGGTGATTATTATTTGTTGTTGCGTGGCAAATAAGGTTTGCAAAGAGGAGAAGGAAGGAGAGAAAGAAAGGCGGAAATGGGAGATCAGGAAAGCGAGACGAACCAACGGAACGGGGACAGGGAATTTGGACACGCGCTGTGGCTACGTAAATCGGAAAAAGACGGGCGGACATTCAGATTTCTGATCATGCATGCGACTCGCAGCTTAAAATTTTCATCCGTGGTCGAACAATAGCATCGGTCACGGGTGGGACAGCACCGTGGGCAAGCGTGGAAACGAGGAACGTGGCCTCAGGGAAAAACATTTTAATAACGGAAATAATCTGCCAACACGGGCGCTCTACGGTCGGTGGAATATTCGGATAATGCGAACGCGGCTAACGGCGATATCATTGTACTCGGATCTCATTCGGAGTCGTTGAATTCTGCCTGTCGACGTTCCGCGTTTCAATTTTAATTAACAATTACAGTAACGCGTAACGAATCTCGTTACGCCGCCGGAGGCTCGACCCACACGGCCTTTTGCCTCTCGTTATTGCATTAGAAAATATTTCATACTTGCAGCAGCGTGAATAACAAATTGATTCATGCAAAATTTATGAAGCTGTTCGCTTGATACTTCTTACCCCGACCAGTTGCCTCATATCATCGTAAGATTCCTCTGAACCGAGACTGCCACCCTGTTCAAACCGAAAATTAACAGTAAACTTTGCCTCGGACATACCGTGGCTCGAAAGAGTGTTGGCATCATATTTTTCAAATATTCGATCGATCAGCAGTATTTTTCCGTACGAATAAATATGAAAATTAATATGTAACTAGCATGAATTAACAGTGTAAACGTAATATTTTCGCGGACAATTGAGTCGCGACAGGTCCGATGTCGAAGAGGAAAAATTGCGAAAGATGCCCGCAATATCGATGTAGTGGGTGTCTTTGTAGGAGCGAGGCAACGCGAGTATGAGATGCCTGAAAGAAATTGGATTGCTCGGGCAGCGCGTGCCGCGATTAATTTAGATATAAACGTGATTCCGTTAGCGAATCTACGGAGATTCTAAACTGGGACCAAATTGCATACCTCGAGCTTAAATTACGATCGCTAATCGACGATAATCAGGCGTGAAAGTACAGGTTGTAAGGAGCGCGATTAACGAGGCACGCAAGTTACAGTTTCCGTTTCCCAGCGATTCGACAAACTCTTTTTAATACTATCGTTAGATCGTACACCGTTTAAACGCTTGATCTATCAAAAATATGTCTGGACTAAGTTGTTTTCCTTTATCTTCGTACGCTCGCGTATAATTTATTTCTATTTGCGTCGGTGAAAATTCCGTTTTGCATAAAAGTCCGCAGTCTACCGATCAATTCCGGATGCCGGCTAACAGTGAATGAAAGCATGCGTAATTTCTGTGCGAATCGACTTTCTGTGAATCGCGAGAAAAATAACTCGTACGTGCCAGTTTCGTTTAACGTTTATTCATTTTTCTCTGTTCTACCGATAATTTTACCTTCACCTCTCTCTCTGTCAAAGGAACCACTTTACAACACGTTCTTTTTCACGTTCCAACTGTTACGAGTTGTTAGTACCTTGAAAAATCCGGCTGAAAAATCATTGTTTCTTTACACCGCGTAGGAGTGGATTAACTTTAACCGGTCCCGTTTTTAACGGTACGATCGAGCGGATGGCCTGGAATTTGTTTTGTTCGTAGGCGTTTTTCCGAACGTTAATGGATTGATCCCTGTCGGTAGCAGCGGACGCACTTTTTACTTCTGTTTTACTTTCACGGACGGCACAACGTACAATTCCAGTCAACGTAATCATCGTTTATTTAGCAAGCTTTTATACGTTGTCACGATGCGAGAAATAATTGAATCTCGTTACGTTTTTCACGTGGAGCGTTGACTCGTTCTTAATCTCAAGGGTGATCACTCTTCCGACAAACGTCGTGAACTTTCTTTCAATAAATTATGGACAGCAAAATAAAAATATGGAAAATCGTAAGAAAATCAACGAGACAAAAAGGGGATTTCCTAGAAGGAAAGTTCGCGTCAACCTCTTGCCTCTCGCATATTCCTACGATATAACGTCTATACATATACGTATACGTATAATCGAATATGTACGATCATCAAGTTTTTCCAAAGACAATTTCCCAACGAGGTGGGAACGATGAATCTGAATCGACACTCCACGTGGAGAGCATACGTAACTATCGCTGAATCCCCTCTGATACGTATCCACGGTGTCGGAGAAGTTCTACGTCTACGAGAGATTTTTTTAGATCCGACGCGAGGATAGGCGGTCGTCCCGATTGCGCGAATCCACGGAGAACCAGACAGACGGCAGTAAATCCGAAACCGGTGTTACGCTCGCGCAAACCGGATTAACTTCCCTGCGCACGTAATCGAGTTAGCTTTCCTGGCGACACATCCGATGATATCGCGGAATTTAATGAACCAGTTGGACTGTACGTTCCACCATGTTCTCGGAAGGATCAAAGGACAACAGATGACGATGATTCACGATCGGCGAATAATCTATATGTACTCACGTCCTCGTAGTTGTTTCTCGCGTCCAGGATATAGCTCTTCTCGGTCGCGTCCATCGCCGCGGGAGTCGGAAACAGGGATGAAACTCGAAGAAACCGCGATAATCTATGAAAACGACAAACGAACAGTGAAAAGCTTGAAGGGAAGGTTCAGCGCGAGAGTAGGATCGCGAGCAGACGTCTGAGGCGACTGCACCCTCCCTATCTGACCGAGCCACCATCGTTCGCCACCCCCTTGCAACCCCTTCTACCATCCATCGTGCGCACCTGTATGCGTACGGGTTGCGTGCGCATCGGGCTTCTTTCGCGTTATCGCTTCACCTCCCTTATCACCCACGCTCTTCGGTGGTCCGCCGCCTGCGAAAAATTGTAAGTCGTTCCAGATACTTCCACTGATTTTCGACGCGATTCACAGTTCTCGCGTTTGCCTCGTTCTTCGGGCACACGATCCCACGGTATTTCACGCCGAATTCCTTTTCCTTTTCCTCTCGTTACCGGTCTTCCTTTGTTTTCAATCAATTCTATAAATATTCCGCTTCACGATCCAAGAATCGAATCCCTTCGTTTAATCGATCGAACGCTCACCGAGATCACTGTACAAGCAGTTTTTAATTCACCTCCCACCAATTATCACCTCAACGGTACTTCTTTTCCCCGTTACGAAACAAAATGAATCTGCACGGTGCGCGGTACCTCTCGGATACCGGGAAATTGTAACGATCGGATCGAGATCAGGGGACGTCGAAATATTTCCTGGTGCGTGTCTCGCGATGTTCGGGTGAGTTTACGCGTCGCGTACCGTGCACCGTTCCATGGTTTCAATGGTTAACCGACATCGACTAAATAGAAGATGCTTCGCTAAAAAGTGATGCTCGCCCGATGTTTACTGGCTGGATCAAACTGTTTTGTTGCCGACGCTTTCGCGCACGATAAGAGATGAATTCATGTAATTGGCATGCATACATATTTTATACGTTTCCATTCGGAAATGTACTGACGATAAAGTCTCCGCTTCGGTGGATTTTTACAGGCGTCCGACGAACAATCGCTACGTAAGTCCATTAGTAGGCTAATCGACGATGATTAGCAGAGAATGTCGATGGATAAAAAGGAAAACTTGCTTATATTTCGTAAATAAACACATACGTACATACTTACATCAATGTTAATTCTTAAATAGATAAAAGTATATGATCGCTAAGTCGCAGCCGTTTAACCCTTTCGCGCGACAACTCTTATTGAATCCCGTAAAATCAATATTACAATTATGTTCAAATTGTGGCCTAAAAATTGTTATCGTTCAGAACCAAATGCTCGCGAGAGAACGGTTTAAAGTTAAAGTTTCATAAACTGCTGCCAAAGCTACTGTTTCAATCGCATACCGTTATTATTTCAATGACCGAATCAACGCTCTTGTCTATACGAGAATTTATAAAACGTGCGTAACATCACCCCTGGCGAAAAGTTCTTAAACCTAACGCGGAACGGATTATCCTTAGAAATTGTAAAAATACTATTAAGTTGGATCGATGCAAAAGTTCGACCCATGCTCTTTACACGAATCGAAATGAATCCGCGGGCCGAACCCTCGCGTCAACGTCGATCCAACGGGTAACGGTCAGAAAAATTTTCGCCAGGGGTAATGGACATAAATTATCGTTGTTCACGCTTTTATAACTCTCGAGAGTTCAGGACTGCCTCGAAGGATTTTGACAAGGTACCACGAACCATCCGTTATTCCCGGAGACCGTGGCACCCATCTGAGCGTTGCTCAACGCGGCATTATTCACCCTCTGACTCTTCATGATCTCTAATTGCCGCTTCAGATTACGGTATAGCTTTATCAGAGATTCCTGAAATAGAAATTAAATAAAATCGATTGTTTCCCACACGCGTTTCCACTTTAGAAAAGAAAAGAAAAAAAAACTCTGAACTTACTTTCTCGTCCTCAAGTTTCCTAAGTTCCTCCTGCTGTCGCAAGCTGTCCAGAGTCAAATTTTTAACCATCTCGTTTTTGTGTTGACTCAACAATGCGATTTCCGTTTGGACTTTCAAATATTCTTGCGCGAGCTGCTTGTGCTCCTCAAAAATTTCCTTCGACTTCTCGCAGGTCTGATCCGGCGTCAACGGCCTCAGATCCGCATCCAACAGGCGATAAACGTTGTCTAAGTCTTTGTCGGTCGTGCTGTTACCTGAATCACACACAAAAATTCGCTTGAAAACCGAATTCTTAGGAAAGGAAAAGGAGTCACGTGTAGAATCGTAGTATAATCGCGTTTTAATCGAAGCTGGTCAATTTTTATAATAGCTCTCTTCCGTGTAGTCCAATAATTTGTAACATTTCAGCTTGTAATGTAATTTCTTAGGATCAGGTTTTGCCACAGAGAATTTCTTCGATCCGAGAATCGTTAAAGGGTTTGAGATCTCGTGCAGCTTCCGAGTGATGGCTGATAGTTAGTAGGAGAAGGAGAAGAAACAGAAGAAGAGGAGGAAAAGGAAAACGAAAGTACTAACGTAGTAGAACCCAGCACCGCTTTAAGGTGTCCGTGGTGACGATGTTCGGATATTCCTCGCACATTTCCAAACAGCAGAGCCTGTCCAGGCTTCGTTCATAATAGAATCAAGTGCCGCTTTGACATGAAATGTATCACTCTCCGGTTTAAAACGCCGTGCCACGAAAACCACTCGCTCCTTTCGTAAGATCCGAAAGGATCTCCTCCGATCGTTCGAACTCGCCTCGTGCAAAGAGAAATACGAGAGAGTGAGGTCGCGGTGAGAACGTGATCCGTGAAGGAACGAGAATCTCTTCTCGATAACGTGAACGTAATGAAAAAGAAGAAAGAGAGGAGAGAAAGACCCGTCGTTCTTGGTGGTGCGTCGGGAGAGCACTAAACAAACGTGCGTCTATATTGGGCCTGGTGAGTCAGCCACACCTGCTTCGAGGTATCCCCCACCAGACAGACGTGCCAGCGCGAGCCAAGAAGAAAATACGGTTCCTCGGCTCTTAATTCATCTTCAGGGCTGGATCAAGTCGAACCTTTGGTTCTTATATCGATGCCACGCGAATGGCAATCAAATGGCAGTGGAGTATGCATAGCCCGAATAACCTGTGGAAGCGGCTCGACCGATATTTCACGGAGTCGCGTCTAGAAGGATAAAGAAGGGTTGCCACCGAGGAGGAGCTACGCTACCGCCGAAGCCTTTGTTAATTGCCACATTAACAATTTCGCTCGATTTCTCGAATCGACGATTCAAGCGTTCTATTTAAATAATTAAGAATTAAAATTCAATCGTTGATTCGAGTTTATTGCGAGTAAGAATTAAAATTTGCGTGTATAAGGTGCAACTGGTTTTATTTTACGAAACGTTCGGTAAATAATTACTGGCCAGCACGTGTGGTTTATCGCGGGTAGCCCAATCATGGCACGTGGCACCATGGTTCTCGCGAGATATCGTGTGCTCGATGGGGTTAATTAGTCATAGACGTATCCCGGCGACAATTGGTCTGAGCGCATCGCATTCCGCGCTAAAAGGAAGGAGAACGTGTTATTTTGAGAGTAGAGTACTATCGCGATGAGTCACAAATTCGAGACTCTCGCCCCAACTCGAGCTCCCCTTCCTCCTCGATTACAAAACAACGCCGAGGTCGCGTAAACGATATCGTTGATACTCGCAGTGGCTCCCGCTAATATTCACGCCTCGAGACGCGACAATTTTTTTGCTGTCAAAGTGAACTGTTTCATATTAGCAAGCCGTCGATGATAACCTGGATACGATGAATATCATTGGGAGCCACGTAATCATTTAAATGTTGCGTAAGACTTACTTTGAGCCGCGTTCTTTATCTTCAAGATGGGAGACTCCGAATTATTCCGTGGATCCGAACCGGATAATTCCCAAGCGTTCTGCGACAAATAGAACATGTTCGCGATCAAACTAATCGCGGTACAACTAATGATATTACGACGCATTTTTGCGACAAGGTTAAAAAAATGCTTACCGGATCGCATTCGACGTAAAGCTGTGGGAAATCTTTAATTTGGACCTTTTGACTTCCACTCGCTGAAACGTTATCTTTAGAGATCGGATCCCTGAGACCGCAGAAGGGATTCGTTGAACTGTTTTTCCCGTTTAGATCTTCCGAGTCCTCGTTAGAAACGGGCTGATTCGCTTTGATAGTACCATTGCCGGCGTATCCGTTCACCTCCGAATCCATGTGATCGGTCACGTCCAACGTGTCATCTTTCTGAACGTGATTACTCTCCTTCGATTCCACGTCATCTACACGTGGTAAAAAACTCTCGTTACTAGACCTTAGGCATTCGGACGACGTAAACTAATAACAGCGTCGATCAAAATTGTATGATCCGCGAGACACGTACTTGGAGAATACTCGACGGGTTCCAAATCATTGCTAAAAAATTGTGACAAAGTCGTCATGATCCCCACGACGGTGTCCATCGATGGCCTCTCGTCCGGGGATTTGTGCCAACATCTGAAATCAGTTTTTCTTTCCATCAGATTATTTTATATACCTATTTTTAATCACAGACTACATTCCCTATGTGTCGTTTTAGTTGTATAAAATGTACAATCGGTGCTAGCGAGCTTCCTGAAATTTCTTGCCTTTTTCCCCCGTGTACCCTTCCACAGGCATTGACAAAACATATGGAAAGTGAAAGCTAATTCTATCCTTAGAAATGTTGAATGAAGAGGACTTACCGCTAAAATCAGCTGCCAGTGCCTAAACATCGAAGGGGTTGAAAGAGTGGATTGCTGTTCCGAAGGGGAATCCATAGAGTCGTTAAGAGATTTCACGATTTGTTTTGAGAAAATTTTATGACGAACTACGTGCTCTGAATCTTCACCCTCACCTTAGGACAAAACCTAAAATTCATAAGAAGATGTTTAGAAAACGCCCTGTTCAGAGGCGCGGAGAGCGAAGAATTTAGCGGGAGACGTTTAAAAGAGTTAGCCCTGGCACCAGATCGATCGACCAACGTGTTTTCCTGAGACGTCGAGCACGAACAATCCACCCTAACAATTCCGCATCTCGCTGATTCCATATAGCAATCGACACGATCGAATAACAATCGAATTCGGTATAATGTTTAAGAAGATAATTCGTATGAATACTAATTAAAAGAGTTGTTTCAAAAAAGGAAAAGATGCGGACGAACCGCAGGAGAGCGCTTCGCCCTATTAACGAAGAATATTCTGAGCATGGAACGATCCATGTAATCGGAAGCGTATGTCTGCCGGAGTACATTGCGATAGTAATTCGAACGCGTGGAGGAATCGTGCATGAAGTAATATTATCAAGTAAAATGTAAGATAGACCTACGGGACAACAGCAGGGTTGCGGATGATAAAATCTCTAATGGAACAATAATTGATAATTTCATTTTTTTATTCGGACTAATTAAGTATTAAAATCTATTGAATTAGCTGAATTGGAAAAAAATTCGAATTCGTAAGGGCAAGTATGTTCGGTTAATTTCAGGAAGCTCGGTTAAATGATCTACCAATTTTACTTGACTCGGATAAGAATGCAAAAGTTACCGACTTGAAGTAACATATTATTTCTTGGAACGCTTCTCTTAATAATTCGGAAGAAAAAAAAGAAAAAAAGATTTTCGAGATCCCGTCCTGATCCCAACAAAAAATTCTCATTTCTGACTCGAGATGTCAAATATAATTTTAACAAAGCGCGTAATAACTTTCTCGGCGATCGAATAATTATTGAAACTGGCCTAGATACCTGGTCATGAGGTCTTCTATCGGCTTCGGGCAACCCTCTATCAGAGGAGGTCTCTGTCCGACGTGCACTGCCCACATTATTCTGTAGGCTGATCCACCGATCTCGTCGAAAGGTTTTTTTCTCGATAATATCTCCCACAGAATGACGCCCCAGCTAAACACGTCACACTTTTCCGTGTACCTGGAACCTTCGAACACCTCCGGGGCCATCCAAGCAGCGGAGCCCTTATTGTTGGTCATGTAAGTATTCAGATCACAAGCCGTGCCGAAATCACAAATTTTTAGCGTCTGTCCACCCATTACCAATAACAAATTCGGAGGTTTTAAGTCCCTGTAAAGAAGAAAAAAAAGTGCACCGATAAAAATTGGGCTGCACTTTCGAAAATTCCTGTTCCCCGAATCGAAAGAGAAAAGCTGTTCGGTCGGAAAAATATTTTACCTGTGAATCAACGGTTTGGGTTTCATATTATGGAGGTACGCGACGCCGCGCGCGCACTGTAATGCCCAGCTCATCGCGTGACCCGCCGTATATCTCGGTTGAGGATTGCAATGTAAAACTGAAATAAAGTATACGCGATCATACTATCGGATATACCTCGTAGCTGGTGCCTTCGATAAAGGGATACGAGTAATCGCACGATAAACAGCAAATGTAATTTAAAATACTCAGAAAGCGACGATTATTTATTTTCAAGCTAGCCCGAATATTAACAGTCACCGTGCGTACTATTCGGATTAAGATATATAATATGTTTACCGTTATATAAGGAACCACCTTCTGCGTATTCCATAACGAGACAAACTGGATTCTTGGTGCACGCTCCGTAAAGTTTTACGATATTAGGATGCACGACTCTGGACAACTGTCGAACCTCGATAGTGAACGCCTTTTTTTCGCCTTCTGAATTTATGTACTTTATAGCAACGTATTGCCCTCTCCATTTTCCCTTCCATACAACTCCAAAAGAACCTTTCCCTACTACCTAAATAAAGTTAGACAATTTTGTCATATTCGTCGTGTATTTAGATTACAATGCACAGATATTTCTCGTGATAAACTGTAAGAAACGAAATTATTTAATAAATATATGTGCATATGTATATACGGAAATATGTGTATAAATATCTCGTTTAAATTGATCGAATATTTAGAAACGGCTAATTTTAGGTTAGGTTTCAAACACAAATCGTTCGGTGGGTGAAGATAAATTATGGAAATTGAATGTCAGCGAAATTTTCCGATTAAGTTTCATGAAAAATAAACAAGTAAACCATGAATTTTTCGCGCGTAATTAACGATCGGTACAGTATCGATACCTGCTCGGTTTCAATTTCATCGTAATTAATTTCTTCGACAAACTGTTGCTGATGGCTTGTTAACTCTTTACCCGCCATCACGCACAGTCGACATCACATTGGTTTCAGGGCACATTTAACTGTCAATCGTATGTTTTATTGACCGATAAATAACATCTGTTTAAGAAACAGGATCAATCACGTTTCTTCTTGTTTCACATTATTTTATTAACATGCAGACGATATCTGATATCGATAAACGAAGGATGATGATAACTTCAGAGAGGAAACCACGAAATATTCTGATCTCTGGTTCCACAGTCATCGTTGTCAGCGTTGTCAGCATGATATCGTCCGTGTATGTATGCATGTACATACGTACGGACACAATCGTGGAATCTTTCAAGCATGCGCGCCACGAGTTACCAGTATCAATGAATCCAGTGGCGTGCACACGAATTTTTATTCAAAGCTGCCCCGTGCCGTCAGATGCTATTTTCAAGAAACTCTATGAAAAATAATTTTTCAAGTAAAATTTTATTTCAAATAATCATTTATTCAGTTTGTTTAAACGTGCAAACAATTTTTCTTCGTTCGATCGCTGCTTTTTGTTATTTAGAAGAACAAGAAGAAGACACAAGTGACACGACACCGGACGACACGAGCGACACACTTGGATGACCGCCAATTTGGTTTCGAAAAAAGTTGGACTTGTAATCCCATCGGAAGAAGGTAATTTTTGTCCGTCGGTTCTCGATGTAACAAAGGTTTACACGAAATCCCAGTTTTTTCAGATATGAGCTTAACAGGAGCGAGGGCGGCGGGGTGACGTTTCGCCTTCTCTCTCTCTTTCTCTCCCTACTGGCGGCCGTCTACCCGCCGACCTGGGAGGAGGGCACAGAATCACTGGTTCGTTTTCCGTTTCGTTGCATCTCGCTGCCACTCTTCGGGTTGGACGATGACAAAAGCGTTATCGCTACCGACGAGCCTGAGATTCGGGCAAAATCGCAAGGGGATCGACCGGTCGCGTCGAGGCACTCGGTGTCCACGCCGCATTCAAGTAAAAATTTCATAGCTTCCACCTTGCCATGAAGCGCCGCTAAGTGCAGCGGCGTCCGTCCGGAAAAATCCGTTTGCGAGAGATCTGCTTGCGCCAGATGATAAGACTTTAAACGTTTCACGTTCCCTGTGGTCGCAGCGAGGCACATCCTCTCCCCTATCGCGTACGCGTTTTCGTGCAGGTGCGCGCCGCATTGCATTAAAATTTGAATTATCTGAAATGTCAACGAGAAAGGCAGACACGTGTACGTGGACATAGACCAATTCGTGAAACGTACAGATTCGGATAATTATTCTGGACCTACTACTGCTTATGTGTGAGTTCCCTAGCGGAACAATATTCAAAAATAATAATAAATCTATCATTTCTTTGGCCTCATTTTTTCAGTGCTCGATCTGGCATTAATGCTGTTAGCTTCTGACATAATTTTGGCGTTTCGGAATAAAAACAGTTTTAATTACTTTTGAATATTGTTCCGCTAGGGAATAGGGAACACATAAGCAGTAGTAGGTCCAGAATAATTGTCCGAATCTGTACATCGGTTTCGAATCATCATCGTAACGACGAGCGTTTCGAAAATTAGCTTAGTGTATACCTCGTGATGATCGAATTCTATCGCGTCGGTGAGAGGCGTGCGATTAAATCGATCCCTTATATGAACACCGGCGCCGTTTCGTAACAGACGTCGTACGATGTTCACGTCACCCTCGCAGCAAGCCACGTGCAACACCGTTCGACCGTCGGCGTTCTCCTGCGAGACGTTCGCACCCTGTAAAAACCGATATTTGACAACGTACTCTCCCGCGGTAACGCGTAACACAGGTACGAGTGGCAGCGCGTGATTCAGCTTAAAGTATAAAACGCGTACGTATCCTTTCAAGGCTTCCAGTTTCGCTATGTCGCGACTCTTCACGGCAGCGTTTAGCATCGCGGGGAACAAAATTGATCCCAGTTCCTCGAGTTCAGCCGCGGAGGAGGTCCTCAGAGACCGCGCGACCGCTTCTACCAGATCCAAATCGTCGAGGGCCTGCGGTCGTCCTCCGGTTAATTCCCCGCGCAAATTCATTTGCATCATTTCACGTTTCGTCCCTGTGTCCCAGTCCTGTTTCGACAGTACATAAGC
>SHCU01000668.1:17912-47714 GCA_004307685.1 Ceratina australensis | reverse complement strand
TTCGAATCATCATCGTAACGACGAGCGTTTCGAAAATTAGCTTAGTGTATACCTCGTGATGATCGAATTCTATCGCGTCGGTGAGAGGCGTGCGATTAAATCGATCCCTTATATGAACACCGGCGCCGTTTCGTAAGAGACGTCGTACGATGTTCACGTCACCCTCGCAGCAAGCCACGTGCAACACCGTTCGACCGTCGGCGTTCTCCTGCGAGACGTTCGCACCCTGTAAAAACCGATATTTGACAACGTACTCTCCCGCGGTAACGCGTAACACAGGTACGAGTGGCAGCGCGTGATTCAGCTTAAAGTATAAAACGCGTACGTATCCTTTCAAGGCTTCCAGTTTCGCTATGTCGCGACTCTTCACGGCAGCGTTTAGCATCGCGGGGAACAAAATTGATCCCAGTTCCTCGAGTTCAGCCGCGGAGGAGGTCCTCAGAGACCGCGCGACCGCTTCTACCAGATCCAAATCGTCGAGGGCCTGCGGTCGTCCTCCGGTTAATTCCCCGCGCAAATTCATTTGCATCATTTCGCGTTTCGTCCCTGTGTCCCAGTCCTGTTTCGACAGTACATAAGCGAGTTTGGTCAACGCTGCCTCCGGCGTCATGTCAGCGCCAGATATCACGCCTGCCAATTTTTGTCGAACGCGTCGTTAGTTGTTCGCGAACGGTCGAACGATCGTCGCGTCTCGCGCTACGTACCAGCGTCTTCTAAGAGTTTCCCGGACTCGTACGAGGTGGAAACGCAACCGGTCGAGCATTGCGTGATGTTGACTATGATGACGCCTCGTTTCGTGGCAGCCTCTAATTCCTGAAACAGATCTTCTCGATTCATCGGTACGTTCCCCATTCCATAAGACTGCAGCACGACCCCTTCTATCGGCGGTTGCAAGAAGACTCGTACAAGCTCGGTGGTTATACTCGGAAATATCCGGAGCAGTCCGACGTTTCTGTTTAAAGATGCGTACGCTCGGAATTTCTCTATCGTGCAGGGCCTAAATATCGACCGATAGTCCACTGGACGACACACCGGACAACACACCGTTCCGTGAAAACGTTGTAAAATCGATTAGACTATAGTTGATCCTTTGACCACGCGTTCTCGCAGGTTCAGGCGCAGGGAAAGTAGAAGGTAGGTAGGTAATGCACGACGTACCTACGCATGTTCTGGGCATCGTTTTCTGGTAACCGGGCTGTGGCCCGGATATAAAAAATATAAAAAATAAATCACGGCCGCGGTTAAAGGATCAATTATTGGTGGATCGCGCGCAACGAACCTTCGATCTTGACGTTAGCCTTGGCCAGAGGCGGATAATTTGGCGAATGGAACGCCTCGAACGCGTTAGCTGACAGCTTACTGGTCCTGTTACCCCTCGTCAATTTGGTCCCGAAGTACACGCACACTTCCGGTATACTATAATTCCCGGCTATCAGCAGGGACGTTAAAAAATTGTCGAGGGCGTCGCTTCTCGAGTCGAAGATCGAGAGTTGCGAGCCGGTTAATATCACAATTTTTCCCAGTGATTCGAGCATGAACGACAGAGCGGAAGCCGTGTAGGTCAACGTGTCCGTTCCGTGCAAAACGACGAATCCATCGAAGTATTCGTAGGATTGCTGAAATATAACAGAATTTCGACTAATAATGCGACCCATTTTCGGGCGTGTACATAACTAAATACCGACGCGTACAACGAGTATCAACGAGTTTATTAAAATGTAGCGCATAAACGTATATACTTTGATATCGTTGGCAATACGGATCCAACCGTCCATGGTCATGTCACTCGAGTCACAGAGCGGGGAGTACTCCAACACGGTGTAAATAATACGCTTATTGTCCGCATGGTTCATCCTTCGTCGAAACGAGACGGGATAAAAAGGAAAATAAGAAAATGGTCAGATCACTTGTCTCCTTCGCGTAGTTTTTTTTATTCGATCCGGTTTACTTACGGAAGCACCAACGGTCCCATGGGTCCGAACCGTTTGTCCGCGTACTCGCGATCATGGATATGCGGATAATCGCGCAGCTTTTTTACAAACGCGTTAGCTCTCGGCACCAGAACTAAAAGATCGTATATCCTCTGTTTATATAGGGGCTCTCAGATTTGCGTGCAAATTAAAAAGAGAAATTACGTTTAACTCCTTGTTTACCTCCATTTTCGTTTCTCATCATTCCTATGGTGCCACCGGTATAAATTACAAGCACGCGACTAACGGGGACGCTTTCGCCCAACCCGGTGCTCTCCAGATGCTCCATCCGTACTCTGCCCCCGCCGCTCTCGTTCGGATCACGGTTTTTCGCGCTCGCTCGTGACATGTTAGCGCTCCGCGTGCCGACGACGGACTCGGCTCTCTATCGTCGACTCTATCTCGTTATCATGCGGGCAGCTTGGGAATCCGAACACTCCTTCTAATCTCCAACCACCACCGATCGCGCGTTCGCACGCGGATTCGTGGATCCTCGAGCACCGTTTGCGACCAGTGAGAACCCGTTTACGGTTCGCGGTCAAAAATAAGATAGATGAACAGAGGTAGTATACGCGTAGCGTACAACTTTCGAATCTGAATCGCGTAAGCGTAAGCAGCGTGCGTAAGCGTTTGACGTAACGAATGATTTCGCCTCGGGACAAGATAAAATTAATTCCACGGTATGCTATTATCGTATGTTGCACGGTGTGTATCTCCGTTAGAAATAATCGAATTAACGCGATAACGATAGAATTCGTAGACGAAGATTCCGCTTCGAGATTACTCGCATTGAATTATGGATCGCAGATTTTCCCTCGCGACTCTTGACCCGACTTGCTCAACTTCCGTACTGTTTTACGTTTCGTAAGCACGCTCGTCGCGATAAACCGCGCGCTCGTAAAAGACGCAAATAGTTAGTTAGTTGTTTATTTCGTTTTTTTCCTTTTTTTCATTTCTATTCGGTCGTTAAGAAAAAAGTTGATACGATATAAATGCACAGTAAAATGTAATCTTAAATCTAGATTCGTTGGTTTCACGCGTTGTCGTCTTCGCGTCGCAACGCGCGCGTTCAATCGTCGGATTTGGGAGTCTGAAAGATAAAAATGTCTATTAGCAAACCGAGAAGCGGCACTCGAAGAGACAACGATGAAGAACCGAACACCTTGTTCTCTATCAATTTGTCGAAACGTCCCCTGATTATGTCGTAGGTAGCCAGAAGCAAGGATCCGCAAAGAGTCGTCAATAAATTAGCGTTGACACCTTTGTAAAAGCCGGCCAAACCATCTTTCCGCATGATATTACTGATCTGACGACGCGCGATACGTAACGATTTAGGGATGAAGCCGAGTCACACGCGCGCATCACGGTCACAGATATCGGTGTAAGGGATGGAAAGAAAATGAAATGATACGAACCAACCGTCTTGCCGGGACGTAATTGTGGACACCGCGTCCGCTAAAAAGCATTTTCTGTCTGGACAACGTGTCCAACGGATAGGACACGTACGTTGCGATCGCCGAGGCCGATAAAGCGAGGGATAAAGATACTACGAACGGCGCGTTTACCGTGTGATTATCCTGCCCGGAAATCCTCAGGTAATGCCGTTTCCCGAAGGTGTAAACGCCGAAATAGATGGACCTGTGCGTGAGATCAGAGAATAGCGCGATTCTAACGGGCGAGCAGAGAAGGCGACGAGTACGTGTGACCAGGTTTCGACGAGTTACTTATTTGATAAATTTGCTAGATTCGCTGCATTCGATGGAACGTACTCGCGCGCTGCAAGTACGCGTTTACGCTGGCTGGGTGAGAGAACACTCCGAACCTGTAGATGGACAGGCCGACAGAGGCGAACGTCAATCCTTGATAAAACCCTCTGTAGCCGTCGTTTCTGTAGACCTTCCACAAGCAGTCGTGCAAACCGTAAAATTCCCTCTTGACCACTCGGCTGTCACCGACGTCCACGGCTATCCTGGTATTGCAGAAACTAAGGGGGTAGAGAAGCGTGCAGGAAGTGAAGCCGACAGCACCGCCGGCCATAAACGGTAGAATGTCGTGGCTGTGAGCTGTCCTCGAGCTAATCACCTGCGCGCAACACATACTGAACGCGTAGTCTCGAGGAAACGAATTTGCCGGGACGATAAAACGAGGCGATATTTTCAGGTAAAAATTTAATGGACCGAGTCAGGTCATCGGGTCACCGCGCGATCGCCGCGCTTCAGGGTTCCTCGGGCCCCACCCCGTGTTAAGGTTGTACGAGCTCTATTCGCGTGAAGCTGATAAGGTGACAAAACAGGCTCGTGCAACCTCAACCGTCGTTAGTATCGTTTCGCGTACTTGTTCGAAGGCCTCGTAGTACACGTCGTAGAAGGAAAAATTGATCGCTTGCGCTGGGAAGTATCGACAGATATTAACCAGGTTCCCGCGCCATAGAGAGAAGAAACCCTGCTCCTTCGGTATCCTGATAAAAGCGTTTACAATTCCTTTGTACGCCGTTCGATCCGTATCAGCTATTTGACGGCTACTCGCCTGAGTCTGTAAAATTAATTTCACCCTCTCTATGGGAGCGGTCATCGTCCTGAACAGCATCGCCAGGATACCGGATATGACGAACGAGGCCCCGAAATCGGCGGCGTGCCGTAACCGCTGCGCGTCCAACCCATTATCTGCTCGAGCTCGTCGACGCGATTCGGATCTCGCTTCGATCGAGGTATCGGTTCGGATCCCGCATTTCTCTTTCGTCATCAATACATCTTTTCGACCTCTGCCACTTATCGAATCATACCGAGCGGTACGAACGCGTCTACGATAAGTACACGAGACCGTTCACACGTCTCTGTACGTAACATACGTGTATAAACACCGCGGGTCGGACGAACGTGAATCCATGTGATAGATCCACGAATAGATCTCGATACCTATTCGTTCTTTTGTTCGCGTTTAAATTACCATAGACACACATTCGTAAAGTTTATTGAATTCCACACGATGCCGATTCTGTTTTCGCGCTCGGGACCTTTCACTATACATATAGCGAGGGTATGGACGATATGGGAGGACGGGGGTATGAACTGGCCGGTATGGTACATACCTACCGTAGATACGGATTGTCTGTGCTCGCGCTACTGCCGTTGTTGTTGGTGTCTCCTCAGAGCGTTGCCGCACGTGTTATGTATGATTTTCTGTTAACGTGATTAAAAACAGTTCTACCTAAAAGACACAATGTATAAACTTGTTCAGAGATTAACGAACAATTCATTGATAAATCGAAGTTGGACCGTTTTATCCAATTACAGTACCACGAGCCATGTAAGCTTTTCATCAGGTAATAACCTAATGCTCGATTCTTTTTGGAGGCAGTTCGGGCAATCGCTTCATATTTACATTTTACAGAGAGTTTAGCTTCGCACATGAACAAGAACGAAGTAATTACCGCTTTAAATGTTTTATATAAGTCCGTTGATAAGCGACCGGTACCATTAGATCTAACGAAAATTGAAGGATTCGAACATATGTGTAACTTGATACATAAGGAGGTGACGTCTTTGAACACGTTCGACGTGATACGTGTATTAAAGATTTTGACGTTCTTCGAAATCCCGCCGCATACCGCATTAGTTACCGCGTTACTACAATCGTTAATCAATTCCATAAATGAATTGAGTCTCGGCCAGTTAAAGGCAGTGCATAATATTTTGACGCAAATGGAAGAAACTAGTATGGTGATACATTTAAAGACCATCATCTTCAAAACTTTTACAACCAAAGCTAGCACGGAAATTACGTCCAATACTCCGCATCTATTCGGATTGCTTAAATTCTGTATCAGCATCAATGACCAGAGCACAATTTTGAGAATAGCCAATATCCTGGCTCGCGATACGAGTAAAATAGATTTGAACTACGTAGTAGATGTGTACCGTGCGGTATGTGGTCTACGAAATGAGACTCCATCCATGAAGATGTTGATGCAGCATTTGCACGGTATCATACTGAGTAATGTTATAACGTTTAAAGTACAGGATATCATAAGTCTGCTTCGTTGTATGGTCGAGAAAATACAAGATGGGTAAGTGTCGTTGCTCGGAGATTACCGTGGATTATTACGAGAGAAAATCCCTTAATGTTAGGATACAGAACGTATTTTAATACTCGTTGTCGCTTCGTTGTAGGCAGACAGAGTTTTACGACCTGAATACGATTTACGAGCTGGAGAGAGCATTGTTAATAAAAGATACTTCCTACAATCAAAAGTTGTTCGTCTTGAAGCTGTTCAACAGCATACGGTATAGCTGCCCCAGACTTATAGACCAGATAGCCAAAAAATATGAGCAAATGGATGCGAATGAAAAAAAGTATCAGTTCGATAACAATGCCCTGATCAATGCTTGCGTCATCGCCAATCATAAACCGAGGAGTTGGAAGAAGTTCGAAGAGACGTTACGAAGTGAAACTATGCTTCGAGATTACTCGATATTCACCGCGGCACCTCTTGCTTTCCGTATGCTCTCGCTCGACATTTACCAGCCAGAACTTTTGGACAAGATCTTCAAATTATGCAACGATGTGTCCGAGCTACCAAAGGACAGCTTACTCGACGTATTGAGATTATATTGGTGTGTCAAAACCCTTCATCCCGATTACGAAGGAGCCATGCTGGATGAAAATCGATTGAACCAATTGAATCGATTTTTATTAGAAATGGACGACGCTTGCAATTTACCAAATTTCAGACAGAACTTGGAAACAGCTGCTGGGGGCGCGAACTACGTGAAGCATGGGTTGAGGACGAGGTTCGGCGAGTTTGTTGGTAAGCAATTTAGTGGCAGCTGATTAGAATCGAATTTTCTTTTTGTTCTATTATTATTATTTAACTCTTTTATTTATTTTAGATGTCGTCATCGTGCAGTCGGATGGTACCCTTATGAATATCAGTAGCTTCGATAATGTTACATTCGCCGAAGAATTGACGTCATTCCCAGATTGTACCAAGTAAGAAATGTTCTGAAATTAAATCGAGTCATTGTACACAAGTATCGTACACGTTACGTAGCGTGTGTGATACTCACGTTACATAGTGGACATGTGCCGTGTAGGAAGTATCGTGAATTTTTGGGTAGCCGAGCCGAATCCAAGGAAATCTCCGAATCGGTTAGGCCCCAAAATTTCTATTACTCACCCACCCCCATGTTCAATTGACTCGACATTTCCTATGGCACTGACATAATACACATGTATATTTATATGTATATTTATTTTCTCTTGCAGGATTCTATTTTTCTCTTTACCAGACACTGCATTTTCCATAAAAGGAGAGCGTACTCTAACTACAGTAAAATTGTTATTAAAAACAATCGAGATATTGCCAGGATTTTCGCCTTTCGTCGTGTGTTCGAAAACATGGGGAAACCATAAACGGCAAATATCGCTCCTTGAGGAAGCTATCAAATCTAGGAGCAGTGTCTCGACTAATTAAATTGTAAGAAAGTTTTAATCCATTAAAACGTAAACTGACAGTCAAAGCAAAGAGGTAAATTTAACGTTATTTCTCGCGTATCGCGAGCCTCTTTGAATTTCGAAAGAGAACATTCTGCAGCGTTTCGTATGACAATATTTATTTATATGAAAATATTTGTAGTGACAACAATATAATTGCATGTTCGTCCGGTCCTATGTCTGATTCGCAGATATTTCTACAAAATTTACATCGTATCATAATGCTAATTCCCTTTTTTTTATTGAGTATCTGTCGCTTATATAAAATATATATATATATATATTTTTAGGGCAGAGGCAATATCATGAAATCATGTAAATAAAGTTTCGTGCCACGGTTCACGGTTACGTCAAAAGCTAAAAACGTATCTGTTACTGTTACTATAAAATACGCTCGACAGGCACACAATCGTACTCGTTCAAACATATGGGAAAACAAAGCTAGCGATAACAGAATAATTAAATAGCACCTGATAGCACCGTTCCTTTCATAAAAATGATACGTTATCACTGGTTTAGACCAAACAATTTTAAAGCGTTGAAAGCTGTAGCTAAGGCAACTTCCTCCGGTGTAATCTGCATGAACGCCGCTACCATCTCGACTATCGCCGGCAGTGCGCAGGGTTCGTTACGTTGGAACGTGCAATAACGATGAAGGAACGTCATGGATCTCTCCGTAAGAGCATCTTTAACATGGGCAGGCAGCTTGCTGGCTCTAGTATTCGGATACATGAACGGCGCGTCCGTCTCGACTAATATTCTGTCCAAAGGCGCGAGTCTTTTCTCCAGCAGTTGCCTGACGCCCGTATCGGACTTGTCTTTGCACAGGTACCCCGTGATTCCCAGATAAAAACCATGATCCAAATAAACTTGCGCCTCCTTCGCGGTCCCGATGAACGAATGAATCAAAACCGGTGGCAAACAATTCTTGTAATGGTCGAGAACCGTCAGGACGTCTTCTTGGGCACCCCTCTCGTGTATCACGAGCGGCTTGTTTAATTGACACGCGAGTTCCACCTGTTTGTGAAACACGGCACGCTGCGTCTCAGGGTCGGAGAAGTCACGGCTATAATCCAAACCGCATTCCCCGATCGCTACGCACTCCGGGTTGTTGGCTATGCTCTCGAGCTCCTGCAGGGTGTCGGGATCCTCCCACGACTTCGCGTCGTGCGGATGCACGCCAGCGGTGGAGTATAAAGTGCCGGGATATATCCTGGTCAGTCTGAGCGCCTCTTTGCTGGAACGAATACTAGCGCCCGTTACCATGATCTTTTGTACCCCCGCGTCCCTCGCTCGCTGGATCACGCTGTCCAAATCTCTGGTATATTTTTTATTAGTGAGATTGGCACCGACATCAATTATAATGTAATTCTCGTAGCATTGCGTCATTGCCGAGGAAATTGGTTTTTCCTCTGCGTTCGATGCGGCAGTTGTCTCGGCCATCGCTCAAGATTCGATCGCGGTATCTGAAAAATTAGCCGAGAACATAAACTAGTTCTCTGTCGTGAGAGATGGAAACTTGGATCGCATATTCGAAGGAACGATACTTGTTAAAACTGCATACTTCGGATAACGTGCTTGTTCGTTGCGCGTGAGAGGAAATAAACAATGTGAAGCGAACGATCGCTGATTGAATTGATTAACCTGTCAACGAAAGGAATGAGCGAGGAACAATCGTAACCGATTATTGTCAAATGATCTATGTAACAAGTATCGCGGTAAAGAGATCTTTCAAACACTAACAATAATGTATAATACACATTTGTTGCCACCCAGTCGAAGGCGCCCTCGATTAATCGGTTATGTCAAAATCCGAATTCATATGACCTTTACTGGTGTTCGTTCACCACACTTGAGATACATATGTAGTTATGTATAAACGAGTAAATGCATACAGATACAGATGGTTGATGAATATAGAGATGCCAACACGGGGAAGCTTTTATTGTTGCAGCGTTGCAGCGTATAGTATATCGGTGGTGGGCACATCGAGATCGCGAGGGATTTTCGACGAGCCACTATGTACGTATGTAGTGTGTACTATCCCAGTCCCATATAGCATCCGCTCAGTGAGATACATATACAACCAATAACACAGTGTACGCGTGTGCGTGTAATATACACATATATAAAAATCAGCCGCCTTTTCTTAAAGTACACAAATCGTGGCTTCGAATCAATTGTATGTACGTGTACATACGCGGTGTACGTTCGGTGTCGGAAGGCTGATAACTCGACGGAGGATTCGTGGAATAACGTCGAAGCTTCTGCCTCTTATCTTCGTCGAATTTAATTGATCGCACAGCGTGATCGTAGTAACCTATCAGGCGGGAAATATAATCCGGATCATGAAGGTATGAGGGGCTTTGTCGAGTATTTTCACTTATCGTTATTGTTGTACAGCGAAACGAGATGATAATAGGATCGTTCTGTGTAGAAAAGGAAAACGAGGCGTCAACTTCTGGCGGAGAAAGAAGCCATCGCCAGAACTCTGGTCGAACAAGCGAACGCTGTGCCGAACCCCTTGGAAGCTTTAGGCTTTTTCAGTGAATACGTGACTAGCAAAGAGAACGAAGTTATCAAAATATCTTGTATGAGAGCAAAAGATGCGACGACGGAATGTACGTCTTGGATATTTGATATAATGGAACGGAACATGAAAGCTCTGTACGAACAAAGCGACTGGGGTTGGCACCCACATGCCAAGCAAAAGGAGTTGACAGGAGCGGAAGCTTGGTACTTGGTCGCGTCCTTGAACGACGAATACGTCGGATTCTCTCATTTCCGATTCGACACAGATGACAGGGAAGAGGTGTTATATTGGTACGCGAATTGACAAATTGTATTGCAAATCGTTGTGTTAGAAAATATCATATGCCGCGCACATTTGTTTCTGCTGCTCGCTGTATGTTCGTTGTTTTCAACCGCAGCTATGAGATACAATTGGAATCTTCCGTGAGGAGGAAAGGGCTCGGCCAGTTTATGATGACCGCGCTTGAATGCATGGCGGCAGACAACAAGATGCGCAAAGTGGTTTTAACTGTACTGAAACATAATCCATCGGCCATACAGTTCTTTTATTCCATCGGGTAAATAGAGTTTCCCTGATATAATTAAAGCGGGGGAACTGTGGGATCACATTTCGATTCTTTATTACACACGTTTTATGTTCACGATGTTCAATGTACATACGTTGCGGACGTACAAAATTACATGTTCTAAGACTAGCATGGAAATATTATTTTATAAAAAACCGACCTGTTATTTTCTTAATATTATTTCCGAGTCTGCTCTCATAGCTAATAATATCAGAGCCCTATGATCAAGCCCACAGTTGTCCGCGCTCAATTTAAACGTCACGTCCATCCGTGTCGAGTAAGTATATTAATTTTTCGAACCAGCATCTCTGAGACATGCAAAAGAATTAACTTGTCGACTCCAGCAGCAGCGCCTAAGTTTCATTGAACGGCACGTTCACAAGCTCCGCTGTCCATAATAAATAATATTTTCATATTAACACCGATAATCGGCGTGTCTTAGATCTCGCATATTCGAAACGTATTCGAAATTCTACGGTAGAGCGTTGCACGCTGAAACACGAAAATCGTTCTGTTATACTGTTTCAGCTACAAGATGGATAAAACCAGCCCGCCAGCATCCGAGCAGGTGGACTACATAATTTTAAGTAAGGCCGTCGACACTAGGGTAATGAACAGAAAGCTATATTTACTGAAACGAGCCCAAGAACGGGCCAAGGATTCCGCGGCCTAGGACCGCGTTTTGTGGAACAGAATCGACAATATTTGATGCGGGCACAATTGAACGACAGGCGATTTCAACGACGGTCCTACGTTATGGAACGTGAGAGGAGCCTTACTGATAACCCAGTCGTTTATGTAATTAAGGAATTTTGTTAAATCGACGGGCTCGGAAACGTTGAGGCCACGCGAATAAGAATTGTCGTTCCAACATGTGTCCAACGCTGGTTGATGTAACACCATCCCGACACCCTTGCCGGCCCCCTCGGGCACGGGGAACACCCGGAAGCTAGCGACGGTCAAGTCCGCCGGGAAGTCGTAACGAAGCGGCGAGAAATACGCGTTCAAATTAAAAGGTAACGAGTTACGCGGATGCATGGCTATTACAGGGTGCAACAGTTCTTCCGAGGCTAAATAACCGCTTAACGAGAGTAGCCCGGACGGATGATTCGCCGACGGTGTCGACGGCGCGCAAGAAGGGCCCCGTTTCTCGAGCACTAGCATGAAGACGTGATTCGTTAACAAATTATCGGTGACACCTTGACCGAGTCCTCTGTTATCGTCTTGAAGCAGTCTCCTGTCCTGCATAATCTGTGCACATGTGTGGGACACGCTTTAGTTAGTAGTAAGTAGAATAAAACAAGCTTGAGGGAGTACAAGGATAATAAGTTTACCTCGAGTTGTCCGGACGCCATTGAACTTACACCTAACGGTTGAGCAGTGACCGCGGTCAATCGAATTTTCTTATCTTCTATGTACGCGCTCGCTGCCATCGGGTAATAGTTCCCCTGTGTGGGTAGCTTCGGAAACCTTTGCCGCCTGATCACCTGAACATTAATCGTACCTTTTACATCGTGATCGACACGAACTCCTAATTGCACGGCGCGAACAAGTTCACGTTACACGCAACTTGTCCGCGTCCGTGTCCCAGAAGAGTTACTTACATCGAGCCCGTTCAAGTCCGTGTAAAATTGATCGCCCGAAGCTATGTCCGTGCTCAGTCTCATGGCGAGCTCATAATTTTGCGTTTCCGATATGTTTATCTCATTATTTATATGTAAACCGAGCCCGTCGGCACCTGGAGAATTGTACAGCGTGCAGGTGTGTCGAACATAGGCCAGTTCCACGAACACTTTCGACACGATGGGCCCATTGATCAGGTGTATGATGCACTTGTTATCCGCTTGCACCACGTCCGGCTCCGGTTTGTCAGGTAGAAACAAATAAGCCCCGCTTTTATCCTTACCGGAACCTCTGGTGCCGTATTTAACGAATTCTAGGTGAACGGGTACCGTCGTGTTGCCGACTCTTATAGCTTTCAGAAGGCCCAGCTTCCCGAACGACGCGGACAACTCCGCTCGCTGCGTGATCGAGAATTCCTGCGCGCTCGGTATCACTTGAATCTCGTTGAAACCTGCCAGTCTCGGAAGATTGATGTCCGTATTGTAGACCGTTACATTCGCCACGTGCACCTCCCTGAACATAAAACGGTCGACACGATTGACTCGTTTAATACTCCGACCCAGCCAGGATGCCGGGGATCAGTGCGATGTGCAAATCGTTATGACAATGATTGACCGATTAACAATTAGAATCGAGTAATTACATTTAGCTGTAAGAGATTCAAATTAATTTATCGTTGATCATTGAAAACTTAAATAACCGAATTTACTGAAATCAGGTAGAGGTAAGAGGAGGCGTACTGCGGGAACGATGATTTAGGCAGCGCATGAATTATATAGGTCGTAACGCCGAATCCGGGCACGGTTACCAAGAATGATAACTCGAATCTCGTAGCTGTCAAAGCGGCGGGACCGATCCAAATCGGTGAGATCTGACATTGCACCGGCTGGCCCATCCGATCCGTCACTTTAACGTATTGAGTAGACACGACCAGAGTCAGCACCCTCGTCCTCTGCCTCGGTATCGAGTTGTACAGTATCACTTTTCTCAGGGGATTCTCGTCTCCTAGCATCAACACGTGTTTGTCCCCCGCGCTCGTGTGACGCAATCTGGCAAAGTGGATCGTGATCAGTGGATCGAGTGCAAATAGCGCAAAGATACGACGCGTCGCCGCTCTCGTACCTGGACTCATCCAGCGAGATGTACAGAGCGTCCACGTCGATCGTGGCTTCCTGCGAGGTCCTGAGTAGGTGCACCATCGACTGTTGCAGCACGTGCGCGGAGTTATTCAAAGCCGTTATCATCTTCTTAGCGTAGTCGATAACGACCTCATCTCTGGCAGTCCCGGTGATAGCGTCGTGATGTTGAAACAAAGAATACCATTTCCTCGCTCGATCCAATCGTTCAGCGAGCGTGCCTTCCACCAAATTCTCGTTGCCTTTGGTCCACGCCACGGCAGTCAATATCTCCGACGCTCTCAGTAAACTCATCAGTACGCGATCTAATCGTTTGTGAAAAGGTCTGCAATTAAAACAATAACATAATATCGAGTCCTCCACGCTCCGAGATCAAGTTCCACCATACGCTGAGCCGAGCATACCTCGACGTGTAATACCCGCTCCAATAATGATCGTCCCTGTCGGAGTACGTGAAGAAATCGCCGGACAGCGTAGGGAACTCGTTCAAGTTATGCTTTTCCCTGACAGCGTCGAAATAATCGGTCAACGTGCCAAATTTGATTTGAACGTTCATCCGTTGATTCTGATTCATATAATCGAAGAGCTTTTGATAATTTTTATACTGCGCGTCCCACTCGGTGAAATGCGTGTATCTGAAATCATCCCCTAGCGGGGCTAACACCACGTCGGTCTTGAAGAGTTGAGCTTTCTTGCGGTATTGGTCCAGCAGGAGAGCCGCTCTTTCCGCGACGTTCGCCTTGGTTATCGCTCGCGGCGCTATCCTCCACGGGCAGCTGAGCCCGAAATTCTGCAGCCTGTAGAAGTCGAACTGGCAGCAGACCTTCGGATCCGGCCCGCAAGTGTGCGGGACGTCGTAACTGTAAAACGGCATCAAGTGGGTAAAGATCTCCGTCGATCCGTCGTTGTCCCACAGCTGCCTCCAACGAAACTCCAGCTGTTTCGCTCTGGCCAGTCTCTTCTTCACGGAGTAATGAACTCTTTGTACGAGCACATTCTCCAAACCGGCCCCCTTCAGAAGATAGGGCATCGTCGGGGAGACGCCGAACGGATCTATCGCCCATCCCGAGTTCGGCGTATAATCTAGATTGTACTTGAGCCACTGATGGCCCTCGGTGAGCTGAGCGAGCTGGGACGTCCAATGGGAGACAGCCTCGTCCGACATCACCCATCCGCCGGTTACTATTTCCAGTTGACCGTCGTGGATCAGACGTCTGACCAAATTCTGCGCCGTCTTCGGCTGCTCGTCCCACCAAAGTTGAAAGTACGATATCTCCGCCCAAATAAATTTTCGTCTCCTGTCCTCCGCCAGTTTCGTTACCATGTTATTTAATATGTTCCGCGTCTGAAGCGTGTAATATTTCTCAAAGGTGCTGAGCCATCCAGGATCGTTGTGCGAGTGTGGGACTACGAACACTTTCAGCTTCCTGTTGGGATGCCACTGCTTCTCGTCGTACGTTATCTCCCACCCCTGTTTCCACGCGCCACCGTCTATGTTATCGAACTCCAACTGTCGGTACAAGTCCAACATCTGTACGTCCACCTCGGGAGTCTTTTGTAAGTTTAAGTCGCAATTAAGCGCTTTACCGCTTCGAGGCGACAGAAGAGAAGCGGACTGAACATTCTGATTAACGTGTATTTTATCTATCGCTATAAAATTCTTTGCCTCTGCCACTTCTCTCAACGCGTCCATAACTTCGTGATGCCTATTGAAATCTTTTTCTAATTTCGCCAGCCTGTTCTCGAAGTGCAGCCATTGATTCTGCGAACCGATCGTTTCTCGTTAGTAAATGCATCGTAAACGCGATGCGTTTGTCGCTGACTTACGTCGTTGACGGACAGTTTGGACCCGTGGCTAGGTGGAGAGAGCGTCGAGTCCATAATGAAATACATCATAAGGCAACAGACGAGGATCAAGCCAGCGCTGAGTATCGCCAACGTTTTCCTCGCCCTCATTTTTATTCGATATCTTATTCTACGATACTGTAAACGATAAGAAAATCAAATTTAACTGAGCGTGAAATCAGTTACACAAATATGTATTGCCTATTTTAATGATTGTCCTGTAACCTTGTTAGTTTAATTCCCTCGAGGATTACATGTTAATTGCTCGTGAAGCGGCATAATTCCGATGATTATAGAAGAGTACGGCAGTCTTCCATTTATGCGGCGGATCAAAGTTCGTGGGAAATGAGACGTCAACATAACATCGACTATCAACAACGTCACCAACTAGCCTGGTCACCTGTGCGCGGCAGTGCTGACCCGCGTATGGCCGCGTCGGGCGATCGACTTCGGGCATCTTCGGAAACAAGGGCCGTACGCGTACGTCGAGTAATACGACTTGTGCTTGTGTGCGCGTCGAGTGACGGTAGACGTGTGTAAATATCACGGTGATTGGTCGATGATATTCATGACATTCATGCCCTCTATCTAGCCCGATTGATGTCTGTGATCTGGCATCTCTGCCGATCTCTAATTCTCGCGGCAGAGTCAGCTCTGTTCCTCTGTTTTTATATATGTGTAGAGCGATATCGCGATGGCGAGTAAAATATTACGTGGTTCGATAAGGACTATAAGTTGTTTACAAAATATCAACAGAGCTAACAATGGTATTTTATACAAGTTACCGCGTACAAATATTCTTGATACGTTCACTTAACCTACAAAGATGCAACTATGGATTGTGGATACAACGATTTCTCAGTATTTTACCCTATTTTCAGCGACAACTTTATTACCGTCACGAGTTCCATTGGTCCAACACGTTCAACTGGGTAGTACCAACTTTTTCAATAAACGTAAGCTCGTTTGGTACTTGATCGTCATCGGCCTTCGTTGATCGACATAGTTTTTTAACCACGGAAATAATTCTATCGTTCAGTCCCAGCCAACCGCTTGTGGAAATCTGTCACGAGCGTCAGTAATGCTGGCAAAAGGAGAGGCAGAGCAAGGGGCGCACCGAAAGCGAAGAATTTGAACAAGGGTAAAAGGTTAGGCTGGGGGAAGATACCGATTATATTTCCAGGGCTCAATGCTCCCATCACGCAAGGAGAATTTATTCTTCGTCAGAGATTCCTCACCGAGCAGGAGCAGCAAAACATGGAAGATGCTTCTGCCACAAAAGTATCATCAGGAAGAGGACGGAGAAGGAGCACTCATCCTTTGTTGCGCGGTTGGACAGGAGGCCATCAGGGCGGTAGAAAGATCGGGCCTCCCGACCCCATCGAAGGCGGTTCGTGGTTTACCAATTTCTTATTGATCGTTTCCAGAATTTATTGTTTAGAAAGTAATAAATTTGTATAATATCAGAGGCTTTCGAGGGATTCGAAACGTGGATATTGTCTACCAAAATGGTGTCCTTAATGTCGAGTAACATGGGCCGCAAAAAGTGTACACGGTGTATGGTCATAACCGGGAATAGAAACGGTTTAGCCGGATTCGCAGGGGTCTCAGCCCGTGAACTCAAATCGGCGCTGATCACGGCTAAAAACAGGGCCGGGCAAAGATTAATACACATCCGGAGATATAACGATCATACCGTGCTTCACGATTTCTTCACGCAATTCGGTAAAACGAAAATATACGTGAAACAAAGGCAGAAGGGCTACGGACTAGTATGCCATCGCGTTATTCGAGCGTGTTGCGAGGCGCTCGGCATAAAAGACTTGTACGCCAAAATCGAGGGATCGAAGAGGAACACCAATCATATCGTTAAAGCTTTCTTCATCGGTTTATTGCGACAGGTACGAGTTAATGCCGTTTTTTCTTGCCGGAAGCGTTCCGATTTCTCGCTGATAACGCATGTCGACAATTGCAGAAAACGTACGAACAAATGGCGAACGAGAAGCAGTTACACTTGGTCGAAATGAGAAAGGAAAATGGCTATTTTCCAATGGTTCTCGCTTCACCGGCGAAGACTAGAAGTTCCGAGGAAATTTTACCGGACGAGGTGTTAGATTATAATTTATACTTGATGGACGGAAAAGTTCGCCTGAAGAAGAAACCGAAAGAGCTCTTTTTCAAGAAATTACCTTCGTGGTCGAATCATCTACGTAAGATAGAACGTCAGCGAGGGCAAAAGGACGTCGTGATCAGATCATTGGCCGAGTACGGAAATATCTGCAGTTTCCACACTGAGAAATATCCCGAGGCAAGGCCATGCAGATTGAAGAAGAAACAGAAAGCAGAGCACGTCGCCGAAGAGTAAAATCGACGCGAGTAGAGAGATGTAAATTAAATGTATAGTCCACGCGTCGATAATAAAGTGGTATAGTTACACGAATTGAACCTGTATCGTCATTAGAAACGCCGAAACGTCGTCTATAGTGCCTAGTATAGTATCCGTGTTAAAAACGAAAATACGACTGTCGAGTAGCAACCACGATATACCGTGAGCAACCGCTGTAAGTATGCCACGTAGGCGTAACACACGTTCGCACGTGTGCATGTACGCGCATAGACCGCGTACAGACATACGCGCGCGATACAGACATCCGAGAGATGACGAGGTGCAACGTGCGTGAAGTTAATCTTAAGAGTACAGGTAAGAAAAATAGATCGTTTTATTGTTCGCCGTTCGAAACCGTTCGCCCCTATAAACCGTTTGACATTCTTCCGTCGAGTCTTCCAAGCCAACAAGTTTCGTCCGTAACCTATAATAAATTCTTATTGAACGCAGCGTATAATCAGGATGGGCAAAATTACTTTCAACAATTAACGATATATAATTCTATGAGCGCGCATTTACGACGCATTTTATTGGCGAGGTGTGTCGTCGATGCCGGTAGCAGAGCCTACATGCGCAAGAAAAAGCAATTTAGGAAAGCTAAGTACAAGCCACGATTCGTACAAACAGATTCCTGTACGAACAATTTTATCGATAAACTGGCATACGATACTTTGCATCATCCAGCGGTATACGATTATCTGATTATATCGTTATTGCCGTTAAACGGTTCGCGCGATCTCATCGATCTAATACGTTTCTCAACAGGATTTCATGAGAATGAACTATGACTCGAAGTACTGTTGCCCGTGTGAAGTTGAAAAGCATTTCTCCGGTAATTACGATTATGACTCGACGTCGCGGACGAGACTGCGTGCTCGCGCGGCGGCTCGTCCGGGCCCGTTTAAAACGACGAGTAACAATACCGAGCAGTACTCGTTAAGTGGGAAAAGCACGACCGCGCGGCGACCTTACGCGCAATCGCGCGCTAGCTATAAGAAAGTATTTAAACCTCAGGATACGAGAAAGGTTCAAGATAGGTGAGGTAGAAAATTTTGTCTCGCGGTTTAAATTCTGATTCGGGTGTCGATAGAGATCCGTCGTCTCACCGTTCCTTTCCGACGCGTAAAATATGCACGCAGATACGAGGAGATCTCAATGTCCTACGAATCCGGTTCTGAATTCCTGTCGCAAGACACGAATCGTCTCTCATCGTCACCGGTTTACACGCCGAAAAGTAGCGAGGATCACGAGATCGAGCCGACCACGCCGACCAACGTCAAGAAGGTATTCGAGCAGCCCGTCGACGCGGCCTACGTAAAATTTGTATACGATATTACGCGCGATATAATAGTCAACGGGTTGTACACCGACGAGGAGTTACACATGGTGTTCGACGAGCATATCGAGAAAAATAGCGCGACATTGAACATGGTCAGACAAATATTTCTTAGCATCTGAATTGTACGTAAATAACCGCGTCTAACATCTATCCACGTATGTACTATGTCCCTGATCAGAATCGGATGCTGTACGAAATTTATCAGTTAAAAATCGCTTTGAACATGACGGACGAGAACGACGACGAGGACTTGGAGGATATCGTCTATTCTCAACAGTTGATGACTTCGTGTAAGTTTCGGCCGCCGACACCGCCGAAGATCTCGAACCGCGAAAGAGTGTTCGAAAAGCTCAAGTACCAACAGGTCGATCAAGCCAGGCAGTTGTCGATTGACGCGCACAGAGCGGTCGTGTTGGTCGAAGCCAATCCCCAGATATGTGTCACCGAGAGGGACGTGCTCACATCGTTGCTGGAAGCGAACATCAGCCCCGAGAAAGCGCAAGAGATTTACAAAAGGCTTTCCCTCCTCGGCTACGAGGTGCATCCCTCATTGGTTCGTACGTCAAAATTTAATATCGTTATACCCTGTTTTATCGCCATCGTTTACGATCTCTGGTTACCGGTCAATCGGTACAGGTCGTCGGAAGGGTGGAGGAATCGAGCGATGAAAACGAAGCGGTAGCAAGCAATCACGTTGGGTCGCGCAAACTAAAGGAAATTAACGATGAACAGGAAAAGAGTCCCGCGAACGAAAATACTATCCCGCGGGAACATCGAGGCGCGTGAGTATCAGCAGCAGTTTACCCGTTCTGCGTTTCTGTACTCGATACTTCGCCGCTACACCACTTAATTATCAGGATAAGTAAAAGTCTGTAAATCTAGTCTTTTATTTGTTCGTCCATAAAGAGTGTCGTTAAAGGACCACATTAATTATCGTTAGATCTCTTTATTCGCTAAAAACCTAAGTGATTGATAGATCGCGTTGCTTTCGTTTCCTCGGTCCTATTCACGTTTCGACGAGATAAAATACGTAGTGGAAAAATATATGTTACAAATGTACATACGTAATTACAACATACACACACGTATACGTACATATATACACACGCATGTACACGTACCGTCCATTTAAATTATACTACACGTATTCTTATGTACATGCTACATACATTCATATGTATAAATGTTTGTTCATTTTTACAGTAGTTGCGCTCAACACTCTGTAGAGATCTTTATATTTAATGCATATATATATATATTAGACTATACATTGTACGTCGATTAGAAAGTCAAATCAGCTATTTCTCATCTCAACGGAACGCGTCAATATCGCGTTATTCTTCGCTTATGATAAATTCACAAGTAAGTTACACAAAAAAAGAAATGTTTTTAGAAAATCAAACGTAATACGCGATCTCGTATAAAAGCGTGACTCTCGTTCTAAGAAAAATAAAGATACGAAATAAAGTTAGATTGTCTCTGGACTGTTACTGCACGGTAACAACTCCCGTGTTACTTACCCCAAGTAGTAAAAGGTTTATAAGAAAATTTGTTCATCGCTATAAATTGATATCAGCTACCATGCTCCGAGAGAGCTTAAAAAAAGATCATTTGTTCGTTGTCTTATCAACTGCCGTCAGACGCGTTCGACGAGGAATCTTCTAGTTCCGGGGCATCGGGACCTCTGTTTAAGATACTAAGAAGATCTGTGATATGGCTTATGGTAAAATCTGGCTGCGGATCGTCCCTTAACAAGGACGCCTTGTCCGATACCGGGATCCAAATTGTAGCCCCTAGCCCTGCCTTCACTCCACCTGAGTAAAAACAAATTATACTCCTTATCAGATTGCTCCTGTTACTCCTCGCACGTTGCACGGGTGATGATAAGAGTAAAATACCGAGAATGTCTGTTTCCAACTTGTCGCCAACCATTATGCATCTGTCTGGTTTTACGTTTAAGAATCGACACGCTTTGCGAAATATTTCTCTCTCCGGTTTTTCCCATGCCAAGTCTCCCGAAACAAGGATGATATCGAAGTATTGTTCCAGCGATAGTTTCCGTATTTTTTCCCATTGAGCGTTAGAAGGTCCGTTCGTGATCAGACCTAGCAGGTACTTGAGCCTCAATTGTCGAAGCATGGAAACAACATCCGACGCCAGCATCAGATAATAGTATCGCAGGTACAACCATCGTTCGTAAACTTTCTTCGCCAGATACGAATACTTTTCTCCTAGTGCTTTGCTCCATAACGTTACGCGCCACGCGTCCAAGGTATGAGTAACGTTGTCGGGACATTTTCTAAAGAGTTTCAAGTACGTTGTTGTGATCTTGACAGATACGCCTTCGGGTATACCGTACTCTTGCGTTAATTCCTCGGCCAGCTGTTGAGTAAAGTCAGAATAAACCTCGTTAGATACGTTCGCTCGATCGACGACAAGCGATAAGTCGGGTGGTAAGCGGTATTACATAAAACTGAACAAAATACAGAGTTCACGCTAAAGGAGAATTGAACGAGTGATTTCCACATCCAACATGATTTCTACAGGTCTGCCGCGAAGAGAGTGGCATGTATCGCGCGTGTATTTACGATGATCGAGAACAATGATCATGATAATAAACGTTCGATGCGATACGCGATAGGACGAAGAACGAATGCTTCTCTCTGTTGAATGTGGAGCTGAATGTCTGAACCAAGCTTACAGGAGGAAGGATTTAAGATTCGAACGGAATTTAGGTCACTTAATTCAGTTTTTTATGATTACCTAGAAAATGTATTGATCGATTGAAATACTCGAGCCGAATAGTGGACACTCGAAGTGGTACCCGCGGTCATTGCTGTAATCACAACAGAATGAGTTGTGCCAACAAGAAACTTACATTATCTATTCCAATCCTAACTTCACTCTAGCTTTCGTCGCGAGTTCACATTCGTATTTATCCCCGCCAGATGATCTCGCCATTCGTATCGACGTAATGGAACGTGAAACATCAGTTTCCGCGTTACTCTCGTCTACGCTCTGTACGTTGTATCGCTCCGTCGATAGATCTTATTTTTACGCTATAAAGACGGGTAAATAACTGAATGGACCTGTCTGGTTTAGAAAAACAATTCTCTCTTTAATACAAAATCACGTATCGTCTTCTTACAAAACGGTTTCGTTACGCGTTACACATCTTTTTAAGTACTATGTACATACATTGTATTATTAACAACATTTGGATACAGAGCACTCTTACTTGGTATATCGTGGTGCAGCAGTAAATACATATTATTAGTCAGGTTCATTGCTTGCCAGGAAGCTATTTCCAGAGATGTGCTATCTAACTTATATTTATTTATTGCGTGCCGTTTAGCAAAACTCAAAAATAGATATAGACGGATGACGCATAGGCAATCGATCGAACGGATTGTCCTAGTCCCCGAAAAGATATTTTCCAAGTTCCATCATACGATGATTTCTGCACATGGTCAAAGCCCCGCGTTTCTTCAAAACCGGAGCGACGTTCTCATCTGCTTGGACCAAGTGGCACAAAAGATCTTCGAAAGCAGATTTTACGTGCGGCTCGAGACTTCCTATCTTCACTTTCTTCAGGGTCTCGATGATCTCTTCTGCCCAGCCCGACTCGAGCGTGAACTGCGAAAGCCACGGTATGACTTTCAACACCGCGGCCATCGTTTGCATCCCGAGAAACCATAATTCCATGAGTTCCGTCCATCTTTCTTTGTAAGTTATGGCGACCACGAGTTCGGTCGGATCGTTACTCTCGTCGATGATGTACGCGTCCCATAAAAATCTTATCGTGGCCTGAACGTATCGGCAGATAGAAAAGTCGTTCTTTTTAACGTGCATCGCCTGTTGCTTCAACAGTAATAAACCTAGAACAGCAAAGTGACCGTGCAGCACCAAATTCTCTGGAATCTGCTTGAGCTCAGGGAGATTGTTGAAAATGAACTTCAACAAGGAGATGAACGTCGCCGACTTCTCTACCAATTTCGCTTCGAGCACGGTGATGTTCATCAACACGTTGCAGAGATAGACCATAGCCTGTCTCGAATCCTTGAGAGCTTCCAAATCCACCTCCTCTTCTTTTCCCTGCTCTTTCACCGCTTTCAATCTCTCTGCCTTCGGCACCGGCGGCTTCTTGTAATGCACGATCGTCCAGTGATAGGATAAACATTCGAACAGGACCTCCTCCTGTTTATGTTGGAGTAAAATCTTTCTAGCGTCTTCCTCTACGGTCAAGTAGCATAACGCTGGTAACAGAAGCCAGAGTAGATCAACCTCGCTCATGGGATCGTGCGTAACTTCCCCGGAGGACGATCCTTCGTCGCCCTTAGCTTTCGCATTCGCCTTTGCTTTCTCTGCCAGTTTCCTGTTTCTATGCGCGTAAAACGCATCATTCGCTACCGTCAGGACGTACGGCAGCACCGCGCAAACCTGCGAACGCATAGCTGTCGTTTCCTGGGCGAGCCATGCCGCCAATACTCTTACCATGGCGCAGACGAACATTTTCTCCTTAGGGTCTTTCACTTCCTTCGCCTTAGACACAGCGGTCAGCAGGCCTATGACCGCGCCGAAAGCTCCCTTCAAAGCTGTGTACAACGACTGCTTTTCCTTCTGATCGAGATCCACTTGATCCGCGGTGATGTGTCCGATGCAAACTTCGAGAATACAGAAGCAGCCTGTTATTAAATTTATATTGGCCACCACGGTTTTCAATTGCTTTCCTTCGAGCTGCATTCGGACCTCTATGGACGCGAGGTGTATCAGCAATAAGAAAAATACTTTCGGCTTTTCCTTGTTCGACAAAGCCCATTCTGGCCCCAAAAGAGAGATCATCGTAGAGGCGAGAGTCAATGCCGGATCACGCTGATTCTTGCCGATCTTCGACCCAAGAATGTCGAACAAGCCCTTGTGAATGCTGCATGGCCAAGACTCTTCTTTAGCGGTTTCGCTGATGATATTTTTCCTGCAGGACAATATAAGAGCTTCTAGAATCGCGCACATATCAAATTTTCGTTCCGTGTGATCCGTTTCGAAGTCTAACGCGATTTTATTCATAATAGCGTGGAAGGGCGCGGCATCCGTGGCATCCCACGCCTCTGGATTAGCGATGGTAACCAGTATGTTCAGAGCTTGATCCGTCTGAAAACTTTTCTCGGAATAAATTTCACACATCTTCGAGATAGCATTCTGCTCGATGAGAGCCTTCTTCCCGGGAGGATGGTCGGCGATGTGCTTCAAACACGTATACGCCTCGCTAACGGTAATCAACATGTCACTGTCCGCATCCTCGTCGGCTTCAGATACAATTTCAAGCAGCGCGGGTACATGAGTAATCATATCGGGATGAGAAGCTAATTCTGGCTCACCGCAAAACGCAGAGAGTATAGATAGCGCGACGGACTTGTACACTTGCGGAGGACAGTCCACGGCGCTGTCTTTCGAGGATAACAATTTCTTCAAAAATTTAGTACCTGTAGCCTCGAACAACATTTTCTTATCTGCCGGTGTACAATCTTTCGCATTGACCAATTTCGTGACCATAAATAAACCGGCAAACTTTTCTGAGTCTGATCCAGCAGACCTCAAAATGGCCACGCACTTCTTCACGTTGTCCGAGGTAGTCATGATCGCTTCGTTATAAATTTAGTTCCTCACCTCTCTATCTCGACTTTATCGATACCTTTCAGTCAAGCGGTCTTTCAAACGTGACGCGCAAACGATTCCAACATATTCTTTATATTCGAGAATATCCAATCGGTTTTCACAGAGGCCGAGCAACTTTCATCTGTCAGAGCTGAGAGCCAACTGGCAGTTCTCCCGGAGCAAACTCCTTAAAACTAGCCTTGCCCTTTGACACACTCACTTAGCAGGACAAAAATAAAGTCGTACCTTCACCGCTGCTCGTTTCGTGAAAGCAGCGAATATACGTGCTTGTTTCACCAACCGGATACAAATTATTTGGTTGTCGTTAAAATTTCTTTTGCTGTCAATCGTTAACACATCAATTATCGTATCGAACGGAACAATGTCAGAGACTGATCGGAACAATCTGAAAATTCATAGTCCGCGTTATTTTCTTTTCTTTTCCTTTTTTTTCAAATAATACCAGCGCAATCAGGCATCGTGTAAAAACTACTTACGAACACTTTCGATAAAATTGTAGCGTGCGGTTGATCGGACGATCTCTAGATCGTGAAAACCTTCGGTAACGTGGTTCTACGCTTTTTCTACGTAACACGCTGAGCGTCTGGACAGAGTACGGTAGGATCGGTTAAAAATAGCCGTCCAAGAGAAAGCTCTATATCGGGGAGTCCGGCTCGTGTTACACAGAGGATTCTATTCTCGTGCGATCTTCGTGTTCAAACGAAATCAGAGGGTAAACGCACTGTTCGCTGCACCGCCTCTTTGTACAGATACATATTTCGGTCGAGCACGTTACGCGCAACATGCGAACACGCGTAACTTTTTGGCACGTGATCCGTGAACATTTTACATCTGATCGTCGATCAAATACACGACGATTGTTCCTCGCACATTTTCCAAATAGACAAAGTTGGTAAATTGACAGCAGCTAGTAGATATCTGGTTATGGATCGTCTAACAACAATTCCGTCGCGAAAGCCTCCACCGAGAATACGTACGCGCGCGCGCACACATACACACGTATACACCGAAATTTTAAGTACACCTACAGTCAATGCATACCCTTCCGAATATTAATACAAATCTTAGCGTACCTTTCGACATGTTTGATTATCTCCCTTTCTAGTTTCGATGAGAGTATTGTCCAAATCGAAAAACACAGCGCTTATCGTTACGTTTGACGATGAACAGAAGTGCTTCTTATGGAAAGTCGCCATTGTCATCTTTTGGGTATAGTATAATCTACTATCGTTATTATAGCTGCTAATTCGACGATGACGACGATGTGTGTACCGACAAGAAGAATCGCGCATCGCGCATCCAAGTATATATGTATAAATATAAATGCTCGGGTAAGGGCTCCCCTCTGAAAACCACTCGATGACGGAGTGTATCGCACATAACTCATTGAATTTTGGACTTTGTATCACACGCGCATACACGTCAGACACGCGCGCGCGCACACACAGATGCAGAGAGGGAGGGGAGAGAGAGAGAGAAATCACGGCCCATTCACATGTAGCTATAGATAAAATGTGAAATGCATATACGTACTGTTATTTTATTTCTTTGCATACGTGCTACGCATGCACCTATGTTTGTATGTACGTACATGCTTTAATATGAAATATTAAATGATCAAATAACTCGAGACTACTTACTTATTATTTAAATCATCATTAATAATCGACATTATTATTTCGTGCACACAGATAATCTATCTGCAAAGGATCAAGAATATTCGACACGAATTACATAATATAAATTAATGTGTACGAAATTGATATCAAATCGTATCGTTTGTTTGAACGAATATAATTATATATAGATTGCATTCACCTTTATCGCCAAGTCTAATGTTTACTTTTCGCGCATATTCATTTTGCTCACGACGGATTATTTCGAAGGCTACGCCGCTACGAATTTTGCGCCATTACTCATTTAATGTTAATTCGAAGGAAATAAGCGCTGGACCCGCAGTTTTACGAGCAGGCAGACTAAGCAAGAGATTAAAGAAAAATTTCGTTTCCAGGTGAGTTAGAATGATTATGTGCTAGACGTCAGATGACTTGACACCTATGTATACGTGCAGCGTAGCGTGTCCACGTAAGCGGTACCATTCATTCATGGTTATTTCACCGGGTCGTCATCGGAGACACCGTACCATATCGGTGCTTACGAAGCATTAAAATTATTCTTAATTTACACTTTATAGTCGTACACCGGTAACACGTATATACATGAATTTACATGTAAAATTGATCGTATTTCAGCGTGAGATCATTGTCGACGAAAATGAGTGAAAATATTTCGCTGTTCACGTTGCCAAATGATCAACCAGTAGTTTACTTAGACTGTGAGACCGCGTTCGATGCGTTGACAGAGAAGGAAAGATTGTACGCTCATTACCTGAGCCGAGCCGCTTGGAACGGAGGTCTTATAGTGTCTCTGCAAACCTCTTCTGAATCACCATTGATATTCGCTCTTCTACATAAAATTTTTACATCCGAAACTGTGGACGAATTGAGGCAGTCTGCGCTGAATGCTGGACTCAACGAAGATCAGTTTACGGTAAGCTGAGTATTTAATCGTTTTCTCTTCATCGGAACAACGACAAAATTAATATTATCTTATATTTGTAGGCGTTTTTAGCGTACACCTGTGGAATCTTTGCGAATGCAGGTAATTACAAGTCCTTTGGTGACAGTAAAATAATTCCTAACTTGCCCAAAGATAAATTTGAAACCGTCATCAAGGTTTCAAACGCATACAAGAACAATTCCAAGGAGATAGAGGTGATTTGGAATAGAATTAAAGGGATAACATATTCCCTAGAAGGAAAATTAAAATCTTTGGGATTGGGCGAGAAGGGAATTACAACTTACTTCTCTGCTAACTGCACGGAGAAAGATGCCCAGTTAGTGAATGACTTTATGCAAAGCAAAGGGTTGGAATCTTATAACGCGAGATGCTTCAAAACTACGAGTAACGAGAACGATGTCGATGTATACGAGATCAGATTAGCCTCGGTGGAAACTGACGATGATCCTGATGTTACGTTGCCGGAACAAGTATTTAAGAATGCCAAGTTCAAGATTACGAGAGGAGATTACAGTAAACTTCTGATTTCGGTTGTCGATAATCTTCAAAGAGCAAAAGAGTACGCGGCGAATGAGAATCAGAGGAATATGTTAAGCAAATATATAGATAGTTTCAGTAAAGGATCCTTGCAGGATCATAAGGATGGCTCGCGTTATTGGATCAAGGATAAGGGCCCGGTCATTGAAACGTACATAGGTTTCATCGAAACGTACAGAGATCCAGCTGGTCAGAGGGGCGAATTCGAAGGATTCGTCGCTACGGTGAATAAAGAGGTGTCGAAGAAATTCGCTGCGCTGGTAAGCGACGCAGAGAAATTTATAAGCACACTCCCTTGGGGCAAAGATTTTGAGAAGGACAAATTTCTAAGACCCGACTTCACGTCGCTGGACGTTTTAACGTACGCAGGATCCGATATTCCTAGTGCCATTAATATCCCTAATTACGACGAGATCCGACAATCGGAAGGATTTAAGAACGTTTCCTTGGGCAATGTGATTCCAGCGAGCATGAAACTAAAGGTGATACCGTTTTTATCCGAACAGGATCAAACTTTGATGAACGCTTACAGATTGGAAGGTTTCGAGGTGCAAGTCAGTTTGCACGAGCTTCTTGGCCACGGAACGGGCAAACTGTTGAGACAGCTCGAGGATGGCTCGTATAATTTCAGCAAGGAAGAAGTAAAAAATCCGTTGACCGGTAAGCCGGTAGATAAATTCTTTCTACCCGGTCAAACGTACGATTCGAAGTTCGGTTCTTTGGGATCGGCGTACGAGGAATGCAGAGCAGAAGCGGTTGGCTTGTACTTGGTCCTGGAGAAGGATATACTCAAAATATTTGGCCACGAGGGTTCAAAAGCGGACGAGATAATATACGTGAACTGGTTGTCTCTGATGTGGGTCGGCTGCGCAAAGGCTTTAGAAATGTATCAACCGTCGACCAAAAAATGGTTACAGTCTCATTCGCAAGCGAGATACGTTTTACTCCGAGTCTGTTTGGAGGCTGGCGACGGTCTCGTTAACGTGATCGAATCCGAGCCTGGGAAGAATCTGCTGCTAACCGTCGACAGAACAAAAATCTCAACCGTTGGAAAAAAGGCGATCGGGGACTTTTTGACCAAGCTGCAAGTTTACAAAAGCACGGGTGACGTCGAGGCGGCTACAGAGATGTTCGAGAGATACAGCGATGTACCCGAAACAGGGCCGTACCCTTGGGCTCGTTGGAGAGACATAGTTCTCGCGCATAAAGAACCTCGAAAAATATTTGTACAGGCTAACACGTGTATAAACGGTTCGTATTTAAACAATCGCATATGTCTGTTATGGAAATGAACGATCATGCGAATATGCAGTCGTATAATTTTTTTTATAATTTATTTGTTATCAGATGAGAACAAGGTGCAGTTGAAGAGCTATGAACCCAATTTCGCTGGATTGATCCGGTCTTGGGTAGAAAGATTTCCTTCCACAGACGTTTCCAAAATTCTCGTTGAGCTTTGGGAACGGGATAAACAACATTTCCCGCTTTAATACAATTTAATATATACATGTACATCCAACAATAAGCGTACTCAGAAACGTTTATCACATTGTTTTCTACTCATAATGTAACGTCTATTACCCACTTTCATAAATATTATATTTCCGATTAAGAAAGATTGATCATTTATTGTTTGCCCAGTTATAGAAAGTGATAAGTACTTGATCTCCCCCGATCGTTTCGCCGCCAAGGTGTAAAATACAACGAGGCTACGAACGCGCATGCTCGTACGATCGAATTGGCGGGAAAAACGTGAAGAACGCAGCACGGTATATTCGTTAGTATTCGCACAAATGGCGACCGGAGACAGTTTAATCGAGCATTTTTCGAGCTGGACATTCCTGTTCCGATGGATAAATATGAGTGAGATGAACAGTAAGTCGCTCATAGTTACACGTTGTTGAAGCAACGCGGAAATAGCGATTTTCACCTGATAACACGATTCATCCGTGTTATAACCTTACCTTACGTTTCGTCGCAAAGTGTCGGTACGAGTTCGAGGACTTGAAATTCAATAAGTATAAAAAGTGATAACAATTATGTCGACAAGCGACGACGAGGATAATGATTTCTTGTATCCTTTTGCATCTTCTTCTACGGAATTAAATTCCGATTGTTTCGA